>ML662479.1:4596577-4624077 GCA_007570785.1 Antilocapra americana
GGAGGGGAGGGAGAAGGGGGAGGGGAGAAGGGAGGGAGAAGGGGAGGGGAGAGGGGAGAGGGAGGGGGGAGGGGAGAGGGAGGGGGAGGGGAGGGGGAGGGGAAGGAGAAGGGGGAGGGGAGTAGGGAGAGGGAAGAGGGGAGGGAGGGGGAGAGGGCAAGGACTGATCCTCAGCTGCCTTTCCAAAACTCACTCTGTGAATGAGGGACAGATAGGGGAGGAGGAACATAGGCAGAAGGCTCAAGAGATGAGCACTCAGGGCACCAAAGTCACATGAGAGGCACGTTCACAAGAGATCAACCAGCTCAGCCCAAGGCCGGCAATGACAGCGGAGAGTGGAGCCCATGCCATGGAGTACTACACAGCAGTGAAAAAGAGCCGCACATGGGCGAACCAGCCCAAAAACCCAGACACACAAAGGACACACTTTATAATCCTGCTTCCATGAAGCTCAAAATTTGGCAAAACCAACATGATAAAATCAGAACAGGGGTTACCCTGATGGGGTGTCCTCAGTGGGAGGGGGAACTGGGGTGTCCTGGCCCACCAGTTGGGGGGGTGCTCTGTGGGTGCCAGACTACCTCATGGAAACCAATCACTCTGATCTTGGGACATTTGTGGACTTTCCATGTGGCCTTCAACTGAGAAAAGCAGGAGTCCAGTCAGAGACAGAGGGGTCCAGGGTCCCCTGAGCCCTGACACTTTAGGCTTGCGTCCCCTGTCCTCAGCTTCCCCACCTGTCAAATGGGCCCACTGTCCATTCCTGAGACCCTCTGCCGCCTCTTGAGCCCACCCTGCCTCTGGCCTGGAGCCTGCACACCTCGGGTCCCTGGCCCCCCAGGCCCCCACGAGCGGCGGGGACACTGACCCCGCAGGCCCGCCCGGTTAGCACATCGTGGGCTGTTTTGTGAGTGAGGGGCGGACAGGCAGGCGAGGGAGCGGGCAGGGGAAGGGTTTATAATGATGATTAGGCCCGAAATTGGCGGAGATTTACAGCGCAGGCCGGGAGCGGAGGGAGAGGGGGCCGGCGCCCCGGCGGCCTAATGGATCCGTCAGCTCGTTCCACTGCTCAGCGGGCCGAGGCCGGTCACCCGGCTTTCCGCTGGCAGCACAAAGCACTTCAATTTCGTTAGGAAATGTATCAATTTAACTGACTTGAGCGGCACACTGGAAAACCTAATGAATCTGGACTCAATTTTCCGCCACACTGCTCCTGAGGACTGTCGGAAACAATGTCTGTGGTCGGAGGTGACGGGGTGGCCTCCGATAGGCCGCCCCGCGCCCCGCGCCTTCCCGCCCGGCCAGCCGGCCCGGCAGGGTTAGTGGAGAGAGACGGCCGTGTCTCCACGACCCAGGGCCGCCCCGCCCGCGCCTCCCTAACAATGATGTCATTATAGGTAAATTGGCCTCTATTTCAGCAGGATGATAGTGCTAATTGAGTGAGAAAATATAATACAGGGAGCTGTTGTCTGCACTAAAGGGAGGAGGGGACGACTAACTGGCCTGCCTGTCGACGGCAGGGAGGCAGATGTTGCTTTCTGCTGATAACTGCACTGACATCCCCAGCTTGTTGCCGTGGCTTCTGCCGGAGACCCGTCGCTCTGGCGGCAGATGGTTCCGCTGATCGGCCAGGGAGGGTCCTGGTCGCTGGGCGGGGCAGGAGGGGCAGCCTGGTAAACATAGGGGTTCCCCGGGGGCCGGGGGTGAGTGGTGGCGCCCACTGGGAGCCGATTCTCCAGGGCCACAGTCAGGGTGGCCGGAGGGTTCTGGTGGGGGTGGATCAGTGCTGGAGGGAATGGGGCTGGGCTCTAGCTGCCCTGAGAAAGGGTGAGAGCTGGCACGGCGGGCATCTGGGCCAGAGGGGCCGGGCTCTCTCTGGCGCCCCCTCCCGGGGGAGGACACGCTGGCCGCTTACCACCAAGGCCCCAGGCTCCTCCTGGAGGCCAGGCCGGTTGGCATCTCACCCCTGTTCTGAGGCTCCCCCCGCCCGCCCCCACCCAGTGCCTGGGACTTGGACGTCGAGGTAGGACTCCAGTCGTCCAGTGGGGTCCCTCAGCCCCGCCCCCGCCCCGGCCTCAGATGGTCTGGGACACGCTTACCCCTGAAAAGCACCCCCTCCGGACGTGGGTGTCTGCAGAGGTCAGGGCTCCCTGACCTCTCCCTGTAGATGTCTGCTACATCTGAGGTCTCCTTCCGGAGTTCAGGACCCTCTGGTCGAGCCCCCAACACTCCCTGACCTCAGCTGCTGCAGAGAAGGCCACCCCCAGCCCACCCCAGGGCCATCAGGGCTGCTGGGCACCACCCCCCCAGCCGGACCAGGTGACAAAGAGGTCACCTTGGGCCCAGGGCTGAGCCAGATGAACCAGAGAGGGTGCTCCTGTCTATGGATGCTTCTGGCAAAAATTTGCCCAAGCCAGCTCCCGGCTAGGGACACACATTGAGTCAGACAAGGTCCCTGCCCTTAAGGACAGCGCAGGTCCTGGACCATCACGAGTACCGTCCTGGAAGCATGCTCCGCCGGCTTCAGGAAAGGAAAGACCTTCCAGAGGAGGAGGTAACAGGTGGGTCTTGTCAGATGCATAGGAGTTCAGTGTCTGAGAGATGAGGATGGGGCACCCCAAGCAGAGGTCACAGCACAGGGTCACAGCACGAGGAGGATATGATAGCTGTGGACAGAGGCCCTTGAGGGGCAAAGAACCCGTGCCCTGCCTTGGAGTCCGAGCAACGTGCCATTACCAAGGCCGACTGCACGCTTGCCCCTGCTGTGACCGTGTGCCTCTCGGGGTGGCCCTGTCCTTCACGAGGCGGCTGAGGCTGTGGGGCCTTCACCCAGGGGCACTTGGTGGAGGAACATGAGGTCCCTGCCGCTCGCCACCCAAGAGGGAGGGCAACAGAGGCCAGGTCCCCGGGTGGCTGGCCACTCCTGACCTCCTGGTGCAAGGGGCCCTGGCAGGCAGGGGAGAAGAGGGAGGAGCGGGGGGAGCCCAGATTCGGATTCCGCTCCAGCCCCTCTGCCCATCGGGCAGGCTGCCTCCCTGACCCTGGATGCTCATCTGTGGGACCGGCAGGATACGCCTCTCGGGACCACCATGGGCTCTGATAAGGGGGGGTAGGCACACCTGAGTGTGATCTGATGCGGGGGCCGGGAGGGGCTGCAGCCCAAGACTCGGGCGTCCAGGTGGACCCCCATGTCTGCCTGTGAGTCCCTCCAGGCCCTTTCCAAGGTCTCAGACATTGGAGGTCACACTGACCTGGCCCGGGGCCAGGGAAGGGCTCCAGAGCCCACCACCTCAAACCTACCCCTTCCCAGCCTCAGTCCTGCTCACCCTCAGGTGGGTGGGTGAACCTTCCTGAACCTGTTTCCTCGTCTGTAAATGGGGGCCACTCAAGAGGTTAGCTGAGAAGGTGAATCGTGGGCATGTCCAAGCCTTCCGTATGTCCTCCCCAAGGTCTGGCTGGCCTGGCCCGGCCTGGATCTCCCAGAGGACTGTTTCATAGACCCATGGCCTGGCCAAGGCCACCCCTGGCCCCGCTCACGGAGGCTCCCCACCGCAGCCTTTCTCACCCGCTGGCCTGGGAGTCATTCTTGCCACGTGACCCAGTGAGGCCGGCCCACCCGGCGGGGGTGAGCACGTGGGTCAGTGCTGTGGTCCTGGGCACCCGAGGGGGTCAGCGTCCACTCTGCTCTCCAGCTGGGTGACCCAGGAGGCCTGGCCTGACCCCAGCTTCTGCACCGACTGTGAATGGGGGGCTGGTGGCCTCCTTGGGGGCTGAGAGGACCACCCATCGGGCACCAAGCTCTCAGCAGAAAGCACTCGGATCCCGGGTGCTGAGCCGGTGGGAGGGGCAGGAGGGGCGGGTGGCGTGAGGGTGGCCACAGTGGTCAGCGAGGACTTCTAAGACGGGAGCAGACTGAGCCCGGAAGGGTCAGGCCCTCAGGGATGGCGAGCAGGGCTTGGGTGGCCCTGAGGGATTGGGGTGCCGGACAGTGGGCGCTGAGACACACGGGGTGCTGCCCCGCAGAGCTGGGGGCCGGGGCCCTCCAGGGCCCTCCATGCTTTGGAGCCAGATCTGGCCTCCCCAGGGCAGGCGGAGGACCAGGGGTGCCACCCGGGATGGCCCTGGGCTCCCCAGGCAGGGCCAGGCCCCGAGCAGCCCGCCCGGCCCTCGGTCTCAGCAGAGGGCCCCACCCCCAGGTGTGTGTGCTGCCCGTCGGCCCCTCAGGCCCGTTCGCGGGATGGTGGGCGGGCTCGGGCGGTGCAGCCTCGGCCGGACAGGAATGCCCCCACTTTTCCGAGGGTTCTGGCCGGGGCAGGCTGGGAGGGGCTGCCTGACAGCTCAGAGAAGGGCAGGAGGGGTGTGGGGGACACGTCGCCCGGATGAGCCAGAAGAGCAGGAGCGGATGAGGACGCCCCATGACTGCCTCCAGCAGTGCGAGCTCCGCATCAGTCCCGGGGTGAGAGGGAGAGTGACCTGTGCACTGTGGTCCCCGCATCCTGGACCTGGTGACCTCGGCCTCACCCCCGGACCCCCGGGCCAAAGCCAGCGTGTGAAGAAGGTGTGTGCGTGCTCAGTCACTTCAGTCGTGTCTGACTCTCTGCGACCCCATGGACTGGAACCCACCAGGCTCCTCTGTCCATGGGATTCTCCAGGCAAGAATACCAGAGTGGGTTGCCATGCCCTCCTGCAGGGGACCTTTGAGACCCAGGGATCGAACCCAAGTCTCCTGTGGCTCCTGCCTGCAGGTGGGTTCTTTACCGCTGAGCCACCAAGGAAGCCGGTGCCAAAGCCAGAGTCAGATTCTCTAAAGAAGGGGCTGGAAGGTGGGCAGGGGCGGGCAGTCGTTAGCCCCCCACCCACTGTCTGCAGGAAGCCCCGCTGGAGGGCTTGGTCCTCTGAGCCCACCACACCAGCCCAAGCCGTTGGCCGGAGGCCAGTGGGCTGGAAGGACGGTGGTCCGAGTGGTTTACAGAACAGCCATCCTCCCGCTCTTCATCTGTGGGTCCCCACAGCTTTGTTATTTAAAGTCAGGTTAAGGGAAGAAGAAAAAACCACAGACAGGTTTGGCTGGGAGGCCCGAGGACAGGAAAAGTTAGAGATATTTATTTGACAGGGTCAAGGTTGGTGCCTTTCTCTTCTCTCTCCCCAGGTCCCATAGGTGTTAGGCTGAGAGACATTTAATCGCGGGAGTAGCGGTTTCATATCTATAACAAAAATCAAATAATGCAAGATGATTTACTCCCCCTAGCAACCGCGGAGCTCACCCTTAGCAACCAGGCTCGCCTCGGGCTGCGGTGTAATCAGCTTGAAAATATTTCAATTATTGTGTTGATTTTAGTGGATTTGAGAAGCGCTGTGTGGAGAGCTGGGCACATTCTCCCCGCGACCTGGAGAGGAAGATATTGATTTAAACAGGTGTCAGGGAGGGAAAGTGAAGTAAATTTAAATGCGACGGGAGAGCGGCACGCTGCACGCGGAGCAGGGCGGGGTGACACTTTGTGAGCTGCCGTGAACGAAAGTGACTCAACTGAACTAGAAATTTCACCTTGAAAATCATCTCCCATCGACACAATCAAGGCGGCCCGCCACGTCCCCCGCAGCCCCGGTGGGCAGCTAGTGTGGGCTGGTGCGGCCGGAGAGGGGCCTGCAGGCGCTGGAGTTTTCTGCGGAGGGCGGCTCAGGACCCGGATGCCTGCAGGGAGAGGCAGGAAGCGCCCAGGCCAGCCACAGCCGCCCTCTCAGCCTCGGTTCCCACCCCCATGAAGCAGGCAGGAGCTTCCTGAGGGCCCTGTGGCCGGGCTGCCTTCCCCGGGGCCTGCCACCGGGGTCCTAGCCTGGCGCAGGCCACCTGGGCCCTCCCTGACCCCAAGACGCAGCCCTATGCTCCAGCCTCAGCACCTGCCCTGCCCTGCCCTGCCAGCTGTCCTCAGAGACAGCTCCTCCCTGTCACCCCAGACCGGGCTGCTCCTGGCCCCCGGCTCCCCAGCACCCACCCCCTCTTCACTGCCCGGAGCAGTGCCCAGGAAGGCAGCAAGGCGGGGAGGAGAGCCCATGCTGACTGCCCTCTGGTCCTGCCCGTGGAGCCCCGCTGGCCCCCCCCCGAAGCCCAGCCCTCTTCTTGAGAATCAGGGGCTCCAAGCAGAAGGCCCTTCTCGGGGTGCAGCTCCAGGGTCACCAGGGAACCAGCACACACCCCCCTGCCTGCTCCAGCGACGCCCCAGGCCACACCAGGAGGAGCCCGCTGGGAATACCACCGCGCGAAGACGGGAACGCTCCTGAAGCCCTGCACGGGGCTGGGGCCCTCCCACTCCACTCACCCCACTAGTTTTGTGGGCCCTCTCCAGGCAGCAGTGCGGGGGAGGGCGGCACCCGGCCTTCTGGGCTGGACCCTGGCCGGCTGGAGCCCATCCAGCTCCGGGACCTGCGCTTGGGGGGCGCCCTTCGGTGGCTCCAGGGAGGGTCTCCCCACAGGACCCAGGTGATCCGGACCCTCCCAGAGCCTGAGAGCCAGGATCCAGAGATGGCGAACAAGCCAGAGGGGACAAGGCTGAGCGCCCGGCTACACCAGAGCCTCAACCATGGGGAGAAACCAGCCCCCAGGACCCCAGAACCCCGGTCCTGAGCCAGTCCTGAAAAACGCCCCCACTCCGGCTCCCCCTCACACAGGGATACCGTGGCCATTCGCTGAGCCTCAAGGAGGGTGGACACATGGTGTGTGCCTGGGGAGGCCACAGCTGGGAGCCCCCGGGTCCGTCGCCCCTCCAGGCTCTGCGTCCAAGGCTTGGCTCCGGTCAGAACCCCCGGGGGCCCCAGGACATAAGTGTCACCCCTGCTGTAGGTCCTCTAGCAGGTTCCCACCACATGGGGGAGGAGCCCCCAGACTCACACAATGTCACCCCAGGCCCGGGCCAGCCCTAGGGCCTGAACACGCGCAGTCTGCTCCACTGGGAGGCTTTCTCCCAAAACCTCACAGTGTCTTGTGCTCCTTACACTTTCTGAGCCTCGGTTTCTTTATCTGGAAATGGGGGCCATAGTGCCCCCTCTGCCACCATCTGCTGGGCTGGCGGGGGGGGGGCTAGGGCCAGGGGCCTGGCACCTCCCTGCCAGCGCCTCCCCTGGTAGGGCAGAGCCTGCCAGCTTGGTCAACACCCAGGAGTGAGTGCTGCGTGCTGTGTGGGGGCTCAGTCACTTCAGTCGTGTCCAACTCTCTGAGTCTGTTCGTGAGATTTTCCGATACAAATACTGCAGTGCGCTGCCATTCCCTTCTCCAGGGATTTTTCCCGACCCAGGGATCTAACCTGTGTCTCTTACACCTCCTGCATTGCAGGCGGGTTCTTTGCCTCCAGAGTTGCCTGGGAAGCCCTAGTACCTGGCAGTTCCTCCAAATCCTCCAGCGATCCCGCAAGTCCCAGCAAAGCCTGCAGGGAAGGCCGGCAGTCCTCAGAGCCTCCCCATAGCCCCCGCAGGCCAGCTGACCAGCCTCAGCATCTGGGATGCTGGGACTCAGGGCAGCCAGAGGCAGGAATGCCAGCCACACCCTGATGTCATGGGGCCTCAGACACCCTCTCCCCGGGAAGCCTCAGCTGCTCATCCACAGGATGGGAGCAGCCAGGTAACCGCCGTAGCCAGAGGATAAAGTCCTAGAGCTCCCTGGGGCATCCTTGTGGGAGATTGTGTCATACCTCGGGGCCTCGAGAACACACTGACCTCCCAAAATGACACTTGTCACTTCTCGGGAGCCAGGGTCCCCGGGTCTCACCAGCTGCCCCAGGGGTCTCCAGCTTCTGGGGGCGGCATCCCACAGGTGACCCCTAAAGATGAGGAAGCAGGTGATCCCACTTCACAGGTCAGAAAACTGAGGTCAGACATACTGAGGCCCAGACTTGCCAAAGTTGCCTCTAAACAGGCCTCTAAGTGGGGCCCAGCCCTGCCGGCCACACACGGCTGCGATGTGGTGGTCCACCAGGCTGTGGGGCCACCGGCCGCAGCCCCCACCAGCAGGCTTAATTTTGGCTCTAAATTTATACCAAAGCTCAGGTCTCTCCCCAGGCCTCCAGACCCCTTTGGAACAGCAACACGCTACTCGAATGTATACTTTTATTTCTTTCTCTGTTATAAGTAAAAGCACAGTAACGCGTGTGACGCTCCCCGACCCCGGTCTGTGGGGAGCTGGAGGCCCCATCCTGAAGTGCAGTCCAGGTGGGCAGTTCTGCGCGCCGTCTGGGGAGGCACGCGGGGTCTCTGCTGAGGTTGGCCACACGCATGTCAGGCCACACACCCCCGTCTGGGAATCAGGTAATCGTGCCCATCTATCTTGCTGCAGCTGAAAGTGCAAACATTAAAAATCCACTCCAGTGCTGCTGGCAGCCTGTGGAGGCGTGGGGGCCGCATGGTCCCCAGGGATGCAGGGGAGCCATGGGGAGGGACCCAGGCAGCATAGGCTCAGCGCCTCCCTGCCCCGGGGCCCTCCTGCTGGAGACCAACATCGTCACTGCTGATGTGACAAATGACAGCGGCAGGCACGTGTTCGTCAAACAGGTCTGTGCTTAATGACATCCACAGACGCTCGCTCACAGAAACAATTTCTTTGTCGAGACCAGAACTTGTGAACTGACCCTACAGGTTGAATCTGGACAACAGATATTTGGTCTATATGGTTCTGGGGTTTTTTAAATTTTTGAAATAGTTGCCAACATTTGGAAATCAGGAGACCTCATAAGCCAACCTAGACTTCCGGCTTCTCTTGACAGCCCAAACCTCTGGCAATGTGAGCCTTGGCTTGGCACCACCGCGGCCTCCACTGGAGCCCTGTTCAGCAGAGGCGAGGCGATCAGAGTCAGGCAAGGCCAGCCGGCTGTCGGCTACCTGCTGCTAGCCCCCGAGGACGGGGAGGGAGTCAGGATGCCCTGCCCCCGCCCTGACACTTAGCTGCCGGGTGACCGTGGGCGGCCCCCAGAAGGAAGTGAAAGAGAAAAGTAAACGTGTTCCTCCTCGCACAGTCGTGTCCGACTCTGCAACCCCACTGACTGCAGCCCACCAGGCTCCTCTGTCCCCGGGGTTTCCCAGACAAGAATACTGGAGTGGGTAGCCATTCTCTTCTCCAGGGAATGTTCCTGACCCAGGAATCGAACCCGCGTCTCCACACTGCAGGCAGATTCTTTACCAACTGAGCCACCGGGGGGGAGGGCGGTGAGGGCCCCCAAGGGGCAGCGTCCACTTCAGAGTTGCTCTCAGACCCCCACTCACCCCCGGCCCCTCAGCCCCTCTGCTGTCCATGGGAATGAAGCCCACAGCGCGGGGATCCGGGCCTGTGTGGCACCTCCTGCACCTGAGCCCCGGACCAGAGGGTGCTTGCTCAGTGCTGCTGCGTGGACGGCTCCCTCCTCGGGCTGACACACCCAGCAGGCCCACTCCTCAGACCCACCTGATCCCCGCAGGCATGGGACCAATGGCCCCCGCTCTGAACCAAGACACCCATTTTAAAGATGAGAAAATCGAGGCCCTGCAGATGGGGCAGTTTGAGGCTCTGAGCCAAGAGCCCCTCCCCTGTCCTCACCACCGCCCCCACTCCCAACACTGAACACACCCCCACCCCAGGACAAAGCCGGTTCGGCCAGGCTGGGGAGCCCTGAGAGTGGCATTTGTAATGCAGCAGCAGAGGGACCGACTGGGGACCATTGAGGGCGGGCGGGGCACAGAGCTCAGGAAGCAGGGAAACAGGCCCTGCAATCACTTTGATGTTCAGCCCATGAAACTTCTCAAATTATAAAAGAGAATCACTTTTGAGCCTTTAAGTGGCTCCGAATAAACTGACTGTCCAAAGATACAAAGAAAAACCGACACCGGCTCCCATAACAAGGCAGGAAAAATTGTCAGCACTGAGATGAATATTAAAAGCCCTATCCGTGAAAAACACCCTGGAAATATGTTTTAAAGGAGCAGTGTGAAGGAAGGCGATTACGAGGGCAATTATCTAGGGGGCTGGAGAGGCCGGGCTACCCGCCTGCAGAAGCCCCCACCCCGGGCAAGGGCAGACTGGGAAATCGGCGGGGGTGGGTGGTCATCCCGCATCACACCTGGCAGGGCTTCAGCAGGAGGCTCCAGCCAGCCTCTCACCCAGGTGTGGGCACAGCCACGTCACTGCTCAGAGCAAGGACTAACCTGGACCAGACCCTCTGCGGGGAGGAGGCGGACCAGGGTGAGCTGGCGATGCCGGCTCCTGCTTCCTCGCGCCAGCCCCAGGGGCCGAGCGGAAGCAGAGTGGACGGGGAGAGGCAGCTAAGGAGCCCAGGCCTGACACCTCCCTGCTCCCACCCACTCTTGTGTTGGCCCTTGATGGTGGGGCCTCCCACCTGCAGCCCACCAATGCCTGGCCTGGCCTCCGGCAGGACCGACCACAAGCTGTGCACATGGTCACCTCCCTTTAGACCCCCCACCCAGCACCGGGCACCTGTGGGGGACGGGGCAGCAGGAGGGGACACTCACGGTGCCCTCACGTCAAGCACCCTGAGAAAGACGTGGGGCCCCACTTTAAGGCGAATTGTCCGTTTGCCGGTCAGAGTCCGATGGCCCCAAAACCAGCCTACTGATGGCGGCCCACCAGGGTGTCCCGAGGGGGCGCTCAGGACAGCTGGACCCACAGCCAGACAGCCATGGGCCGAGCCCCCTTGGGCCCCACACCATGCCTGGGATCACACGCCCCACCTCCCTGGACGCCCAAGGCGGTGTAGGAAGGGCAAGAGGACCATCACCTCCTCCGTTTGCAGAGAGTCTGTGCCCCCAGCTACCCGGAGGGCAGGGACAGGGTCCAGCCCCTCTCCAGGCCCCTCGCAGCTGCTCTGGCCATGCTGGCGTTCCCACACCACCCCAGGTGATCCTGTGAACAGCTCTCCCATGGCTTAGACCCCAGAGGGGAGGCCAAGGAGGTTTCTAGAGGTGAAGTCATTGCCGGGTGGGAGCCCTGCTGGTTTTGGGCCCAGCTTCTTCCAGCCCTTGGGGGCCTGGGAGGTCACGGCCAGGGGTCAAGCTCCTGCCCCCAGGCACAGACTGAGCTCTCATCGCTGGCTGCTTCTCTGGGAGTTCAGACTGACCAGGGCCGGCGGACCCAGGGGCCTTCGGAAGGGCTCGGGGCCCCCAGAGCGGTGGGGGGGGGGGGGGAGGGGCAGCAGCCTTGTTTTGCCCTCAAAGCCGCTCCCTTGTAATTAAGAGTAAACTTTGTAGCAATGTCTCTCCCACTGTTGTCTCCTTCCGCCTCCCAAATAATAAATTGTTAATGAGTACCTGTTACAATGCTAATGAAAGTGGGATCTGTATGTAAATAAAGAAAATTTAATAACTTAACAAGGTGGATTAAAATGCCCCAACCTCCTCCTCAGCAGCTAATCTGGGCCAAACAGCAGAGCTGCCATCTAAGCAGGGAGCAGCGGCTAATGCATTCACCTCGGCGCTCTTTCCAAAATATAATTAATATTTTAAAAATTTATAAAACTGAAATCAGAGGTCTTGATTGTAACAAACAAAATATCCATCTTTATCTGCTACCCGAGGGCCAACGGTGCCCCCGCCCCTCACCAGTTCCACTTGGAAAAGACAAACCAGGATCTAGCTGGGAGCTGGAGCCGCTGGAGGCCGGAAGGGTGCTGGGCTGGCTGGTGGCACGGTGGGGGCACACCGCTCACCCCTGGGGTGGGGCGTCGTGGCCTGGTCCCCTGCTCTAGGGCCGATTTGTGGCCCCCCAGGCCCCCAGCCTCTGGCCCGGGGGGTAGGGTGGGGTGGGAGGCGTGTCTGTGTGAATCACCGCCCTGGACTCTAGGATCTCTGGGGCTGGGGGCTGACGAAGTGCCGGGGGCTCAGGCTGGAGCTGCGGCTTCCCTATTCTGCAGAAGGGGTTCCAAAGGCCCAGAGGGGTCAGCCCCACTCACACCCCCACGGCCACTAGGGAGGGGGCCACCCTTGCCCACATCAGCTGCTGGCCAGCAACTGGCTGGGGGCCCTTGAGCAAGGAAGCCAAGCACTCTGGGCCTCGGTTTTCCCCTCTGGAAAGTGGGCATGTTCCTGGTGCTTCCATGGGTGAGGGACCTGGCTCCCCTCCGTGAAGACTCCTAGGCCTGGCAGGAGATCATCCCCCAGGAGGGACCTGGCCGGCTGGGACAGGACAGAGCGGCGCCCCTGGGGGTTGATGGCTGGGTCTGGCTGTCAGATCTAGGCCCCCTCAAAGCATCTGCCCTCGGTCCCGGTCCCCAGCTGGCATCCCCGGGGCAGGGCCACCCCAGCCGTCAGCCGTTCCCTTGTCCTTGACCGTCCGGAAACATGGCCTCCTACTGGCAGGGCTCATCTTCAGCTCCCCGTAGTCGTGGTCAGCGGCCTGTGGCCAGATGGAAAGCCCTCTCGCTGTCCTGGGGCGGGGCAGGGTTGGGGGCTGCCATGCGCATGGTGTCGGATGTCCCACAGGCCTCTGCTGAGCAGGAGGGAAGGGAGAACAAGCTCGCCATGGGCCCTGCCCCCAGGCGACCAGCCACCGCGCTGTCCTTAGAGCTGGGGCCCCCGGTGGTCCTGCCCAGACGTCCTAGCCAGAGACATAATGACGAGCTGTGGACTGGATCCCAAGGGCACGCCGGGTGCCCCCGAGAAACTGGGGCAGGCCAGGGGTACAGAGTGAGCGGACGGGGGTCGGGGGGGCAGGCCACGCGGTGTCTGACCTGAGGCCCCAGTGGGGTGAGCAGCCAGCCCAGCAGACACGTGGTGAGGGAAGAATCTTCCAGAAAGAACACACACTGACCTGCGGCAGGGGGGAGCTGGTGTGCTGGGGGAACGCAGGGTGGGGGCTGGAGGGATGCTCAGGGGACAGGGGTGCAGGCAGGGCTGGGCAGCGGGGCTGACCCTAGGGTTGGGGGTGGCTCTCCAGCTGCCCACCGCCTCTATCCCACTCGAGGACCCGCCCTCAGGGCAGACCCCGCTCCCTGCACGCAAGCCAAGGCCTGGACGGTTTGGTATGCCACCCGGAGCCCTCTGCCCACCCGCTCGCCTCAGATCTGCCAGTGCTTTAATGCATCGCCGTGCCACCGGACAGCCAGCCATTTTTCATGGCTTGACCTCACTTTTAATTAGAGACTAAATTATTCATGCCGTTTGATGGGAGACGGGGCCGGGGAGGTGCCTGGGCCCCAGGCTGGCTCAGCCAGGCTGAAACCAATCCTTCCAATCAAACATAAGCGGCCAGGAGGAAAACAGCTTGCCCGCGTGGCTCCTGCAAGCCCCACATCCATCACACGCCGCCTGCTGCCGCCAGGTCAGACGGGCAGGGGGGCCGGCTCACAGGGGCCAGCCGCGCTCTCCTGCACCCTGACCTGCCCCTCTCCGGAGGCGTCCAGATTCAGCCGCCCAGCAGACGCCAGGTGAGCTCACATCTCTGTCCCAGCCTTCAGCCAGCTTCCCGAGGGTCCCGCCTTGGCGAGGTGAGGAGGCCCCTGCCCAGGAAGCCCAGGTCTGGCCAGAGAAGGTGCGTGAGGGTTAAAGCTCACCAGGCCTACACCTAGTGCCCGTCCTGCCTTAACCCCCTCCCCCCTGCCCGATGCAGTGAATGTTTCTTGGGAACAAGGCCCAGGCCGGGTGACGCCAAGAGGGGCTCTCAAGCTGGCGCCTGCAGAGGGGGCGGTGGGTGCATCCAGGTGAGGCTGGGGTCCTGGGCACACACTCCGCCCCTGCCCCTCCGCCCAGGGCAGTGTCTTGCCCCCTGGTGGGTCCCAGACCTGAGAGGCGGGGTCTGGACATGGCCCAGACAGGTCCAGAACAGTCTGGGGTCCAAGAGCCCCAGAGCCAGGGAGGGGGCCTTCCCCAGCATGTGGGGGCAGTGGATCCGGAGCTGTGCCTCCACATGCAGGAGACGAGGTGGGGACCCTAAGGCTCCAATCAGGGCAGGACTTAACTTTGACCCCACGACCCTGGGAGAGTTAGTGGAGAAGTCAGGATGGGAAGGAGTTCCCTCCACACCAATCCCCGTGGTGGGCATGTGAGCTGAGCCCAGGGGCCCTGCTGGGCATCAGCCTGTGCCCTCACCCTCACACATGTCTCTCCACCACCCCCGAGGTGCAGGCACCCCCGTCACAGGCTGTCTGGGACCCCACAGCAGCCCCCAACCTCCACGGCCCCAGGCCCACGGCTGCAACTCCAGGGCCCCAGTGTCTGACCTGGGCAGGCTCACGGAAGCCCCGAACCCACAGGCTCCAGGCCTAGAGCCTTGGGGCTCACTGAGAATGGGGTCTGGGGCCCCATGCTAACTCTCGGGGCTGGGAGAGGGACAGGCCATGAAGGACTCAGGACTGGGCAGCTGGGTGGTGGCCCAGGGGCGGCAGAGAGCTCGTGGCAGGCACGGGGGTGGCAGGGGGTGAGTGTGAAGCCCGCAGTGGCAGCACGCGCGCTCAGTCGCTGTGGACAGCAGCCCGCCAGGCTCGTCTGTCCACGGGATTCTCCAGGCAAGAATGCTGGAGTGGGTTGCCATTCCCTCCTCCAGGGGGTCTTCCTGAGCCAGGATGAAGCCAGTGTCTCTCAGACTGGCAGCACTTGCTGGCTTTCTGTGTCCCTGTGGGGGGCGCTGTGGAGCAGCCTGTGGCTCCCGGGAGTCGGATCCTCCGGGTCCTCTCCCCAGAATGGGGGGCACGGGTCCGGGGACCCCTACGAGGGCTCAGCGTCACCAGAGCCCGGGGGGTGCTCCTCGGGGGTACGGGTGGACAGCAGGGCCTGCAGGGTCCCTGGCAGCCCGGCCGAGAGGCAGGGCGGGTGAGGTGGCCTCTCCCCCTTTCTCTCCACCGCCCAGGCTGGTCCCTGTGCAAGGGTCCCCGGGACTGGAGGCTCTCAGGGAGCCCGCAGGGCAGGGCTGTTACGTCAGACGAGCTGAGTCGCCCTGTGTCAGAGGCAAGATGGAGGAGGCTGGGGCCTGGGACAGAGACGCCCTCGCCCTGCAGCCTGGTGCGGCCCCGCCTGCCCCCATGGCCTGTGAAGGGCCCCCGGGAAAGGCAGAGCAGCAAGGTCCTCGCCAGGGTCTGAACCTCCCCAAGTCTCTGTTTTTTCCCCTAGTCGGGCTCTAGGAGCTGGGACACGGGAAGGGCTTATAAACGTGCTGGTGTCCCTGAAGGTGGGTTCACTGTCACCCCCGGGCTGGGGACAGACACCTGGACACCCAGACAAGATCTTCACCCCGGAGCAGGGAGGGGCAGGCGGCTCCCAGAGGACCAGCCCTGCGTGGTCTGGGTGCTGGGAGGATGGGCCAGAATGACTGGGTGAGCAGAGGCCCCGGCTCCGGAAGGAGCACGTCTCCCCTGCCCCCCTGGCCGGCCCTTCGCCAGCCACCATATCCTGGGGTGCCAGGTGGGGGGGGCGGAGGAAGGGGATCCCCAGCGACCCCAGGCTGCTCTGAACGGGAATGAGCCCATCTGTGGATGGAGCTCTAGGTGGGGGGTAGGGTGGTTCGCTCGGAGGGCGGACCTATCCCCGTTGGGGCAGGGCTTCCTCATACAGCAGGAGCCCAATCTGTACACACGGAGCAGCTAGGAGTTTGCCCCTCCCACTGCAGACTTTGGAAGAAAATAAATTAAACGCAACGAGGTTGTTCTGAAGTGCCGTCCCCGCCGCGTCATCTGGTTAAATGACAGATGTTTCACTGGGAAAAGTGGCTTGACGCCTGTGCAGTAACTTTGTCTCAAGTGGTTCCAGCAGAGGAGGGCGGAGGGGACTCAGGGAAGTCCGCTGGCCCCTGGGCAACTCAGACGCAGCGTGGGGCTGAGGGCCAGGCCGAGCTTCCTAGTTCCCTGACGCCGGTGACTCTGCGAGCAGCTGACAACCAGCAGCCAGGGATGCCAGCCAAGCAGAGAGGGGCCCCGGGACGTTTAGGTGGTGGTCGACACGGGCCCAGCCCCGTGTCAGGGGCCAGGCGAGCTCAGCTGCAGGAGCAGGCCCTGAGGATGCCGGTCAGCGCTCAGGATGTGAGGGAAGGTGGCTGAGCCGGGGCAGTGTGGGGTCCAGCGGATGGACCTGCACAAGTGGATGCCCCTTCCTCAGACCTCAGTGTCCTCATCCGTCAGACGGGCTCACCGGGCAGCCTCAGGTGTGGAACACTGGCCGTGCAGAGCTGGCCTGAGCCCCAAGACAGGTGTGTCTGGAGAGACAGGAACTAACAGTGGTCCTGGCTGAGGGAATCAGGAGGGCTTCCCGGAGGAGAGGGCACTGGCGCGGGGCCCTGGTGGACAAGTAGCAGCTTGCCACACAGGAAAAGGGGGGAGAGCTTTTCAGGCAGCAGAGGTGGCCGGATGCCTGGGGATGGAGGTGCGGACGTGCTTGTACAGGGGCCTTGCGTGCCTGGTCCTCACTCTGTAGTGACCCAGAACTCACAGATGAGGTGTAGACACAGGTTCAGACCAGATCAGCTCCGCAGCCCAGACAGCCAAGGGCGGGCATCGTTCTGTTTCGCTGTTCCGCACTTCACTCCCCAGGTTTCTCACAATGCACAAAGACTCGTTCACTTGTCAGGACAAGAGACAGAAGACAAACGGGAGAAGGCACTGGGGAGCAATGGAGGTGGGGCTATCCTCCGTGAGCGACCTCCGACCCCACCGGCCCAGGGCCGCCTGCCCCGCCTCCCTGCTGGCCCTGGAGAGAGTGGGCTCCGGCCTGCGGTCAAGCCCCCTGAGGCTGGCCCGCAGTGGGGCACTCCCTCGAAGCACCAGGCAGCGACAGTTTCCGGGTGAGAGCTAGCTTTTGGGGGACGCCCACTGGCCGGTTGACTTGGAGCCTCAAGATGTGGGGGTTTGGCCTCAGCGCCCCCTTCTTTAACTTGAGAAGGCTGGTCTCGGTGACCTGGAAGACCCCTGCCGGTCCCACGTGAAATCCTGTGACCCTAAGGAAGGCGGGCTGGCAGGGAGATACCCCTCATTGCCCTAGGAAGTCACACACGGATGGCTTTTAGATCATAGGGGTCACCCTTTCTGTCCCCTTCAAGGTATTTATCAAGCTCCTGTGTGCGGAGGGCTGACCACAGGCCAGGAGTTGTCCACGCACTTCTCAGCACTGTGACACTTAATGTCCCGCAGACCTCCCGGGTCCTTATATTCACTCCACTTTATAGATGTGGGAGCCTGGGCACAGAGAGGTTAAGCTATCTGCCTGAGGTCACACAGTGGTTAGACAGTCAGACAGCGCGCTGCTGCCTGCTCTCCAGCCCGGGGCTCCCAGGGAGCTGCTAGGCGCTCCTTTAAGCTTTTCGGGGTGGGGGTGGAGGGTCTCACTGTCAGGAACCAGGGCAGCCAATCCTAACACGAGGGCCAGAAGACCTCCCAGAATCTCATGAGCCCAGCAAGGCCTCCCACAAAACTCTGCAGACACCCAAAACCTAAAGATATTTGTAGAAATCCTTTCCAAAGCAGCTGTTCAAACAAGGCGCCTCCTTAGTCAAGAAGCTGGCATGGTCGAGGAACACGCGACAGCTGGCTTCTTTTTCCTTCTTGCTCAGATCGGGTCTTATTTTTCAAAGCAGACCAGCAGTTCAAGTCCTTGACGGGGAGCTCCGCCCCGCCCCTCAATCGGGCACCTAATCCTCTAATGTCCTTTATCAAGTGCCCAGTCGTTTAAAGTGTTACTAAATGCCTTTTTTTGGATTATAATTTTTACTCTTGATTATATGATGACTATATAATCAAATATTCATTGGATAATGATGATTAAAATATATAATCCCCCAAAAGATGTTTAGAACAATTTAGGCTACCATTGACTTAATTAAGGGAGGGAGGGATTAGCGGCGGAATGAAGGGGTAATTTTTCTAGAACTCATTTCCTGGTTCTTGCGGCTCTGAAACCAGAGGGAGAAGGGGACGGAAGACAAGGGTGCAGGCCTCGCTTCCCCTTGGAGGACCTCAGGCCTCAGGGCGCAGAGCAGGGCTCGGCTGGCAGGGACGGGTCAGGCTGGGCACAGCCACAGAAGGCACGCTCGGAGCACGATCAGAGCCGGCGGGTACATCCTCCCTGGCTGTGCTCGTTAAACGCCGACCGCCCCCCAGCCCCAGGCAGGAAGCCGCTGGTCTGGGCCCACTCCCGGTCCTCCCGCTGGCAGTCTGCTCAGACCACGACCTTCCCAGCAGGGCGGCACTTTGCCTGTTGGGAAAGGCGAGCAGGTGGCTTGAGCAGGCTCCTTTCCATGACTTCCTGAACCAGAGGTGATACAGGCCGGTTTCAGGGGACCGGCTCACTAGCTGTGACCCTACCCTGCGAGAGAGGTCACTGTCCCTGTCTCCTCAGATGGGGAAGCACGAACAGAAAGACAAGGGGCCCACCCGGAGTTGCAGGGCAGGGCAAGGCCACCGGCTGCCCCAGCATGAGGCTGCCCCCTGAAAGCCC
Organism: Antilocapra americana; assembly: GCA_007570785.1. NCBI lineage: Eukaryota > Metazoa > Chordata > Mammalia > Artiodactyla > Antilocapridae > Antilocapra > Antilocapra americana. Next base: position 4,614,962 of record ML662479.1, read on the forward strand.
GAGAAATCACGGGTGAGGTTCAGCGCGCACCCCTTCCCTCCGGCCCCCTCCAGGCTGAGCCCTAGGCCCACCTCACAGTGAGGGAAGTAGACATCTGCCCGAGATTGTAGTGTGGCTCCTTGACAGGCGACAGAAATCCACCCACCAACAGATACCAATGCCTGGGATGCTCCAGGGCAGGGAGGCAGAATCGGGGCCAAATTCCATAATCCACACTTACATAAATCTGCAGCAAAACACTAGGAGCGGCCCCCCGCCTCTCACGTCAGCCTCCCTCCGCAGAAACCACGGCCAAGGCCACGCCAAGGCGTCCCTCCTGCCCTGAGCAACAGAGGCATCTCCTGGATGCAGAAGTCTGTGGGCCTCCTGGTTCAGCCCAAAGCCCCGGCCAGAGCCCCCAAGCTCCTCCCCAGGAAACATGGGCAGAGGGACTTCAAGACAGGGGCACCAGAGACCCCCCTCTTCTGTCCTGGTTGTTTGATCCCAGGGAATGCTAAGGGCTGGCCCGGCCTCGGCCTCCAGGGGGAAGAGATTCGTCCCCCCGAACCTTGGAGAGGCCCAAGGGAGGACACTGAGCAGATGGGAGCAGGGGTGGGGGGATGTCAGAGTTCCTGCCCTGACGTGGGAGACAGCCCGCAACAGCTGCAGGCGGTGGGCGCCCTCCCTGCACTACGAGGCGAGGCGTGCTAGCTGCTAGGGCTGCCGTGATCAATAGCCCAGGCTGCTTGGGGCCTGAGCAGCAGAACTGAGTTGCCTTTCAGTTCCGAGGCCAGAAGCCAGAGATCAGAGTACCGGCAGGGCTGGTTCCTCGAGAGGCCTCTGCCCTTGGCCTGCGTGTGTCCTTATCGCCTCTTCTCATAAGGACTTCAGTCCTGCCCACGGAGGGCCCACCCACTGCCCTCATCTTACCCTAGTCGCCTCTTTGAAGACCCCATCTCCAAATACCTTCTGAGGGGCTGGGGTTTAGGGTTTCAACAGGTGAGGTTTCAGAGAACAATTCAGACCGAAATGGATGCTTTCACCATAAATCCTCACCACCCCAGGAGGAACCTGAGAGGCTAACCCGCCCCAGGCAGGCAGGCCGGGGTCCTTTCTCTCAGCTTGCAGAGGAAACACCTAGTAGCCAGCAGCTCACATCCTGGAGTCCAGCTCAGAGGGACGCGACACTGGGTGGTGGAAACCTAGACCTGAGCACCCTCCAGCTTTCAGGGGAACTCAGCCCCAAGGGGCTCTGATGAGGTTGGGGAGCAGAGGAGGGGACACCCAGGTGATCAGTGGGGATCCCAGGCTGCTGGCTGCAGCAGAGGGGAGCAGGACCCAGAAGAGGAAAGGGCAGTCACTCCACGGTGGCTCGCGCTTCTACGGCCCCATCCCCGGGGGGCTGCTGCCGGGGACGCACCAAGCCCTATGGAGCTCCTCTAACCTCTGAGCCACCCCTGGCCCCTGGGCACGGTGACCGGAGTAGCCGCCCCTGCCAGCCCACTGAGTCACCATGAGGACCCCCAGGGTCTCGAATGGGGAGCAGGCAGGACACTCGGCAGGATCTCACTTCTGGGACCGCCAAGGACGGGCTCTGAGAAGGGCACGACCATGCACCCTGGGCCGGGCATCCAGGTCACGGCTCTGAGTGGCGCTGCCAGTGTCCAGGACCACCTCCCACAGTGTCCCCGGCAGGACCCCGCCTGAGCCGGTTGTCCAGCCCGAGGTTCCGGCCCAGCCTACCTCTGTTTCTACGCTTGGCCTAGTGAGTGGTAAAGAGGTCTGAACTACCAGCCTGCCTCCCATACCTGGGCTCCAGGAGGGCAGGGCCGCATGCATGGATGGTGTTTTCTCATTTCCTGTGTTCTTGATGCTCTGGCATCTGAGGACTGACTGGGAAACACTGCTCCTCCTAGAGCCAGGAAAGGACTCCTCCTAGGGCCTCACCTTTCCAAGGACTCATAGGCACCCATCATCCAGGGACAGCTAGGGACAGCCCCTAGTCCATCGCCTGCTCTCAGTATTCAAACTAGCCAGTCCTAAGCTTGCTTACACTTGCCTACCTTATGGTCACCCACTCCTTTTCTGGGAAACTCAATAATGTCTCTAGGCCATGCTCTCCGCCCCCGCCCCCACCCCCAACCAGCGTGCTCTGCCTGCCTCCTATTTCTTGGGATCAGCAGGCAAACGTCTTTTCTCATGACAGTCCTTGCTGTGTCCCAGTGTCCAGCATTCTTAGTAGAATCCTGGGAATATCTTAAACCTCCTCTATGAGGAGTCCTCAGCGTCTCCTGGAGTCTGAAGATGGCTGGGCTGCGGGCCTTTGGGCACATGAGCCTGGGTGGATGGGATGGAACCGATCTGAGAATTCAGAGGTGAAGGAATTTCCACCCCTGAAATGCTAAGTCCACGACAGGTTAGCCTCCGCAAAGCTGGCGAAGACATTCTCGCAGACAGGGCAGCTTTGATAGCTGGAATTGACTGTCTGTGACACGGACTCGTTAGAAAAAGAAATCCAAAAGCAGCCAAGCCCTTCCCCGCCACGCCCCTCCAGGGACACGCCCACCCGAGACACGCCCCTTCAGGATTCGCACCACTTGCCTGAGGTAGGAGGTTGGAGATGAGGGCGGCTCTCTCCAGCCAGCCTTTGGGCTTCCGGCCCAAGGCTCAGATGCCAACCCCAGTACTACAGTGGTGCCCTCTCTCAGTCCCTCCCCCAAACTCTAGTTCATGCCCTGCTCCCTGGAAGCCCAGTCTCCCCGGTGAACCTGCAAGGATCCATAAGGACCCCTTAGCTCTGGTCAGGCTCCTCCAAGGCTTCGTTTGCCCCTCTGCTGTCCTTGGGGCGTGGAGGTAGGAGGAAGCGGAGAGGGGAAGCTGACCAGGTCCCCCTCCTGTGTCCGGCCTGCGTCAGTCCTGACCAGGTTCGTGAGCCTCAGTGACAGAGGGGCCATGAGTCCCAGCTGGTATCCCCGCCAAGCCCAGTGACAGCCCTCTACCACCATCAGCCCCCAGCGGGCAAAGGGCAGGGTCAAGGCAGAGTCCTCTGGGGTGGGAGCTGCCTCCCGTCTCTGACCCACCTTCCTGCCCCCAGTGAAGGGACCGCTTTGTTTTTTTCTCAGGTCAGAAGGAACCCCAAAAGTGCTTGACCAAGGCTGGGGCCTGAGAGGAAGGCTGGAAAGGGACAGGGTAGGGTGTGAGAGGAGAGGGCCCAGAGGGAGGGAAGGAGGCAGGGAGCCCGCCCGGGAGGGGAGAGGACCAGGAAATGGGTCAGGATGGAAAAGCCCCTGCCAGGGGTCGGCCAGGAGACCCAGCAGCCCACCCTCCTAGACGCCGGCCCTGCGCAGCCTGCTCGCGAGCAGGCCCGGCCTGCTAGCCCCTGTCACACCCGCACCTGGGCGGCGGCCCTTGGAGCCAGGTAAGCAGAATCGGGAGGAGGCGGGCTGGGGAGAGACAGGCCTCTCTGTCCGCCCGCAGCGCTTCCGCGCGCAGGTCCGGCGGCCTAGGTCCCCGTGGTGACACTGTCCTTGGGGTGCGGGCCCCCAGGAAAGGGACCCGTGTTTGGGGAGGCCCCCTTCCTGCGGGGACGACGCCACGCGAGGGCCTGGGCCGCGGGCCCCGCAGTGGAGACCGGCCCAAGCGCGTGCTGAAGGGCGGCGTCCTGCCTACCCCTCGGCCAGTCTCGGAGGTTCTAGTACGCTCGAGTCCGCCCTCGGTTGGCCTCCCAGCCCGGGCGGGCCCCGGGCGTCTCGAGCCACTGGCCCCTCCCCGCGCCCCCGGCTGCGCCTCGAATTGCCCCGCGAAGCCGCCTCCCCTCTCCTCTCCTCAAAGCGAAGACGGCGGGGACAGCCGGCGCGGCCGAGGTTACCGGCACGGCCGCCGCAGACGTCCCCTGCGGCCCGCAGCCCGGGCGCCGGTGGACCGAGGCAGCCGTCCCGCCCGCTCAGCGCGGCGAGGGGCAGGCGCGGAGGAAGCGCACCCACGGCTCCTGGGGAAAGTTCCCGAGCCCGGCGGGCGGAGACTATTTCCCTGTCGCCCCCTCCCGGGGACGCGGGCAGCGGGAGAGGAAGCCGCCGGGCGCTGGAGGAGGGGGAGCGAAGGCGGCTTTGAAAACCCTGCCAGCGCGGCCGCGCTCAGCGAGGCCGGTGTTGTAGTTACGCTTTTTTAATTAAGTGAATAATTAAAAAGAAGTTGATTATCAATTAGCTAATTAAATAATCCATTTTACTTTCACAGGCCTGCTTTCTTCCTGTTTTTCCTTCCTTACTTTTTTCTTTTCTCTTTCCCCTCTTTTTTTCTTTTCTCTCTCTTTTTTTTTCTTTTTTGGTTAATCACTGTGGCCGCGGTAATGAGCCGCCTCGGGTTGCCAGGCAACCGGCTCCCAGTTAAACAGTCACAGCTGCCTCCTGTCCGCGCCCTGACGGCTGCACGGGGGCGGGGACCCCGCTGCCGCCCCTTCTGCGCGGCGACCGGGCTGACCCCCCGCAGGGACGCCCGGGCAGCGCTGTGCGCGCGGTCCCGGGACGGAGTTCCCGCACGTGCCCGCCACGGCCGCTCGCTGGCCCTGGCGCCCGGCCGCGCCCCTTCCCTCGCACCCAGCCCACTCCGCCCTGGCGCGAACTCCGCGCTGAGGGCCTCAGTTTCCCGGCCGACTGCGGCCGAGGACCCGCGCGGGGCTCAGGCCGGGCCGTGCGTGCCGCGGGGAGGCCGCCGGTTCCCAGGCCTGCGCCACCGCGAGCCCCTCGCTGGCACACGGGACGCAAAGGGCTTCCCGGGAACCGGCTTGGAGAGGTCGGGCCGGAGCCCGAGTGAAGCAGGGCTGCTCGCCCTCCGCGACAGTCGCATCCGAGGCCGGGGGCAATTTGAGGGGGCGATTCCGCTTGGCCACCGCCATCTCCAGATCCCAGGCAGGTCCCATCCTCTCTAAAGTCACCCCAGACTCGTCAAGCCGACCCCCATGAAGGCATACCTCCTGGGCGCACACAGTCCCGGGTGGGCTCCCCAGGACACTCCTTTTGGCCCCACCCACGCATGGAGACCCGCTGCCCACCCCTGTCCCAGGCCTTCCCAGGGGTCTCCCCATGTCCACTGTTTGTCCAGCCGTCTGCCCAGCTCCTCCTGGCGCGCTCCCCCCACCCCCAGCCCATCTCCTGTTGTGTGTGTGTTTCTGTAATTCTCCGGGGTTACTCTTTTGTTGCCAATTGTTTCTATGCCCCGAGGCCACGCTGTAAATGAGATGTTACAGCTGCACGGAGCTAAGTAAACACTTTATAAATGAATAAATAAGTGAATAAATAACAAAAGAGTCATCTCCGGGACCAGCCCCACCGTCAGGGCTCCGGCCCAGGGTCTGTGTTCCTCCAGTGTCCAGGCGGTTTAAGAGGTGGGTTGGGAGCAGGTTGTGTCCCCCTCCCCGGCCAGGCCCCCCTCAGTCAAGTGTCCCTCCTCAGCCCCCCTTCCCTCCGTCTCCCAAATTCTCCTCCAGATTTTTTTCCTAGGTGTTGCCTGGGGTTCATTGCTTCCATCCACCGATTTTCAGACAAAAACCGATTGTCGCTGGAGCTCTCCACCCTGGGTCTGCTGCTGAGTGCATCTTCCCGGATGGCGGCCCGGCTCTGGGTGGTGAGCAACTGTCCAGCCACTGCAGTCAGCTCCCCGAGGCGCCCTCCCAGGATAGGCCAGAGGCCTGTGATAGACTGTCAGGAAGGAGCAGCCAGAGCCCCTCACCCCCAGCCCGGCCACGGGCTCCTGAGCTGGAGGAACTGGGCAGGCCTCCACCGTGCAGCCCGAATCTCAACTCGGAGAGAGGCTGAACTTCACAATTATCACGGATAACAAGAACAAATGGAAAAGCACTCATTGAGTAACTGATATCAATTATGAAACCCGGCTTTAGAGTCTGGAATAAATGATAGGGGAATTGGCCTGAGAGAAGGGGAGCAGACATGTGATTATTTACGCCAGATTAAGAAAAGTATCCAATTTGCTGGCCATCTCCCTTCCCGTGGGAATTGGCATCAATTTTATTATTGTTCCTCCGATTTTAATATTCTCTAAATGAATTACTATTGAGCGAGGTAGTTAGTCAATAGTTTAATGCAATTAATTATCTTTAAATCACTTTATCTTTTCTCTTTTTTTAGAGAGTTTTAACTCTAGTGAGTAGTCATTCATAGGAAACTCCAGCAAGGGTGGGGTTTGCACGGGGTGGGACCCAAGTGGAGACCCTAGAGAGGGGTTTTTCTGACTCAGAAGCTGGGAGGTCTTGGATCCAAACCCATAGAAATCTAAATCCAAGTGTGGGTCCCTCGTGGAGACTCTCCACTGCCGTTCAACGCCTGCAGAAGGCCCAGCAGATCCACAAGGCTGGCTGGACATGAGGTGGAGCCTGGACGCCTCTCCCACAGCCCTTGTGTTTTGTTTTCAGTTTAAGTGGACGGGGGGAAAAATTGAAGCGTACAGGCCGCTTCCACTCGTAGGTCTTTGCTGGTCTCTACCTGGCCCTGCCCTGGTGAGGCGGAGCCAGCTCCTGGCTGTGGCCATCACCAGTACCCCTTCCACTCCTCCAAGGGACAACCACCTGGGAAGACAGAAGACCATAAGCGTGAGTGGCAGCGGTAGGGATGTTCCTAAAGCGCAGCTTCTGCCTGGTTCATGGCTTGGGGAAGGCCTCACTTCTCCCCACCCCACACACAACCCCTAAAGTATCCCCAGACTAGTGTGGGCTCACTTGGGTCACCGTCACCCCACTGGTGGCGGCACCAGCACCTTGGGACAGTGGTGCGGGGTGGCTGTGCAGGAGCAGGGCAGTGGGTGGCTCCAGAACCCAGGGCTCTGGCCTCCTCATGCTGGCTGGAGGCAAGAGAGGGCAGCCGTCTAAGAGCCGGCTGAGGGCCGGAAGTTGTCCAGAGGAAGCTCTCTTGCAGAGTTTTCCCCAGCCCTGACCACAGCACACCGAAAACAAAGCTGTCTGCCAGGAGGGCTGGCACAGAGAGCACTCATCAGGAGGACGGGAAGAGAGGAGGGGCGAAGTCTCTCTTGCAGTTCAGAGGGACTTCTCCATGAGATCACCACACAGAACAGGGGCGTGGGGGACAGACCCCAGGGGGCGGGCAGATTACAGGTAATAGATGACCTTGTAAATAGTCACTCCCTAGACCAGGCTCCGAGTGGGTAATAAAGAATGCTCATTAACATGCAGAAGCAGCCTGGAAAACATGCTGTACACTGGACGCTGCGTCCCATCCATGACACCTTTCCTGCCGCTGGTGAGGCAGGTAGTCAGGGGCCCCATCGAGTGGCCTGCACTTGGGGGTTTGTGGAACCCCAGGGTAACCCCTGGGAATTTTTCTCTTCCTCCCAGGGAACCACCGATCAGTCCCCAAAAGAAACACTGGGGCTTCTCACTATTCAGTGAAAATTGAATTCCCCTGAAAAGGCACAGAGGACAGGACCTGGTATTTCATACTGTTTTAAAAGTAATATTCCGTTTGTCAGTGCCGTGAAATAGGGCACCAAGAACGCTACATGAAATAAAAAGAGTAATTTCTCAGTGGAGAGACTGCCTGCTTCCAATTCAGGGCCTGGATGGCAGGAACCTGGACACTTTGGACAGACTGGGGCAGCTCGTCCTCAAGGAAGCGGAGGCCCAGCCTCTCCTCCCGCACATCTGGAATCGGCATCAGGGGTGCTGCGGTCTCAGGAAGTTCTCACACTTCACGACTCATTAAACTCGGGGCTTGGATTCCTCAGGAAAGGGGACACGGGCAGGCAGGAGTTACGCTGGGGGTTGGGGTGGAGGGGAGAGCGTCAACCCTGCTCCTCAGGCCCCCTCCCCAAGGCCTGGGAACTCCCTGGGTGCCCACCCCAGTGAGGCAGAGCTGAATGCACCTTGGCTGCAGTGGAGGGACTTGGGCAGGAAGGAGCCCCCATGTCCAGCTGGGGAGAGAGGGTGGGCCCTGGGTGGGTGGACAGAGGGGTGGGAGGCACCTCTTGAGGGGCACTCTGGCCTCCAAGTGTGATTTTGCTTGGACCCATGAAATGGGGGAGGCAGGGGTGGTAGTGCCCGCCGGGTGGTGCTGCTGGGCCCTGCTGGGCTGGGTTGTCCCTGGCAGGTCTCCCCCCATCCTGAGGCAGGGGGCCTCCGGCCTCTTTCTCCTCACACTTCGATTTGACTGTTTCCGATGCTGCCCTAATGTCTGAAGGGGATAATACTTGGGAGCTTAAAATTACAATTGCTTCTACTTAAATTTATTTGATGGCCGGAGCGTTCCCGTTATACATCCGTATATGGGTTTTCAATATCTTAAATGTTTAAAAAGGTTTTATTCTGTACTTACACTTAGTGAAATTAAAAAGAAACAGTAAAATGTTTGAAAATGAAGTGCATTATGTTTAATAAATTTAAAATGAACAAAGACTGCTATATTGCCAGCAATATCATTCCCTGCCCAGGGGCATTAATAAAGACTGGAGGTTTGGAAAAACAATATTTTCTATTAAAATTCTGCACTGTGTTTCAATATTAAAAGGATATGTGATGAATTTCCAGTGTTACCCAGACGGGGTCAGAGATTAATTTCATTTCTTTCTGGTCAGCATTCTGTCGATAATTAATCAAAAGCAGAGTTTCTTAATGAAACACTTTTCATAAGGTGATAATTAGCAGGAAAGAGGCGGCCTGCAGACAGTCCCTCGAGCTGTCTAATAACCGGCAAGGCACGGGGCTGGGTCCAGGGGGCCGGGGGCGGGGGCTGCGGGGACGCCAGCCCCGCAGGGAAGGGGCTGAGCGGCGGGGAGTGGGGTCCATGCCCGGCGGGCCCTGAGCTCGGCGATTTGCAGACCCGCTCAGGCCGCTAGAGCAGTCGGAAGAAGCGCGGGCCGCGGGGGTCTGGCCGGGCCCACGCCAGCCCGGCCCTGCCCGGCCCAGAGCGGACGCCGGAACGCTGTGTGACCCTAGGCAAGTCCCTTCCCCTCTCTGCTCCTCTGCGCTCCCGCCCATCAGAGAAGCGGCTCACACCGTAGCGCTTCTGGCTTGGACGCAGAGTCCAGCCTTTGTCCCGGCCGGCCACCCTCTCCGGGGAACGCCGGGCGTGGGCCCCAGGGCAGCCCGCGGCCTCGCCAGGCTCCAGCCCAGC
>ML662479.1:4629077-4634077 GCA_007570785.1 Antilocapra americana
CCAGCGCGCGGGGGCGCGCGCGTGTGGCGCCCGGGAGGAGGGGGGGTGGGCGCGGGGGAGGGCAGGAGAGGGGAGCTGTGGGTGCATAAATTTGTTCAATCAGAAAACACAAACACACACGCACACAAAAGGAGGCATTAAGCTCGGATCTCGGGGGAGGTGAGGAGCCTAGTCCCACCCCCGGGGAGAGGAGAGGAAGGCGGGACGGGGCAGGAGCCGGGCTGGGCACTCGGAGGGTGGAAAAAAGTGGACCGGAGAGCTTGCAGTTTGACCAGCTTTATTTATCAAAAATGGTACATATATAAATATTCTTAGACATTTTTGCATTTTACGAGGCTGAGGATTCTCGTTGTGGGTTCTGTGGGGGTGGGGCTTTTTTTTTTCCTTTTTTCTCTTTTTTGTGCTCCCTTGAGAGGAGGAGGGTCTCAACCCCCCAGTCCTGGGTTGCTGCCTACATCCGAACTGATTCAGCTTTTTTCTTTTAAAAAAAAAATAATAATAAAAATAAAAGGAAGGAAACGGAAGAAAGAGGAAAGAGCAGTGTTTCAAAGCTGATCACCTGATTTCGCTGTGTGAGTCGGAGCCTGAGCGAGCGGGCGCCGGCCGGCTGAGTGCCTCCCCGGCCCGCTGCCGCCCTCAGTCCATGTCCACCTCCTCGCCATCCCGTGCGCTGGGTCCGGTCGAGACGCCTGGCTCGGGGGCCCCGCCGACTGCTGGCTCTGCAGCGGGGCTGGGAGCTGGCAAGCCAGGCCCGGGCGACTGCGCGAGAGGCGGCGGGGCCGCTGGGCAGGCGGTGCCCGCATCCTCGCAGTCCCCACCGCCGCCGCCCTCGGCCGAGGCCGCTGCATCCCGGAAAGGCGCCGGGGTCGGGACCCCCGGGGAGGCGACAGCGTCGGGGCTGCGGCGCGCGAAGGCCGAGTCCGGAGCGCCGCCGGGCCCCTGGAAGGCCCCGAAGCTGGCCTGGGCAGGCGGAGCGGGCGGCACGGCGGGCGCGGGAGGCGCATCCTTGGGCGCGGGCTCAGGGCCCGCGCCGCCCTTGAGCGCGGCCTGCGGCACCAGGAAGCCGAGCGGCTGCGTGATGGGGTAGAGCAGAAAGTGGCCCTTGCCGATGAGGGTCCTCGGCGCGCACGGCAGCCCGGGTGCGAAGTCCAGCCCCGCGGCAGCCGCGTTGGCGGGGGGCGCTTTCCGGCGCGGCGGCGAGTCGGACAGCAGGCTCTCCACGCTGAACGGGCTGGCCTTGGGCAGGCCCGCGGGCCCGCGCTCGGCCGCCACCGCCCCAGGGGCGCACGGGGCCGCGTCCTTGTCCAGGGGGCGGCCTAGCCGCGGCTGGGGGCCAGCGCCGCTTCTTTGGCTCGGGAAAAAGGCGGGGTCGCAGGTGCCGGGCGCAGGCGGCTCGCCAGGCGGTGCGGGCACAGCTCCCGCGGCACCTGCGTTGTGGGCGCCGGGGCCCTTTGCGGCGGCGGCGGCGGGCGGCGGCGGCTCGGGCGGCTCCGGGGACAGGCCGCCGCCGCCACTGTCGCTGTCGGAGCTGGGCGCGCTGTGCAGGGACAGGCCGCCGGGGGAGTGCAGGTGGCGGCTCTGGCTCTTGAGCAGCTTCTTCTCGTGCTTGCGCTTCTTCTTCTCCATCTTCTCCAGCTCCTTGCGCGCGATCTCCTCCGGGTCCATCGGCTCGCCACTGCACGTGGTCGGGTGGGAGTTGTGCGCCGGCCGCCCCGGGCCCTTCTTGGTGTTCTCCTTCTTCCTCCACTTGGCGCGGCGGTTTTGGAACCAGACCTAGAGCAGCCGGGCGGGGAGAGCAAGGGGGCACGGTCAGGCGGCGGGGGGCTCTGGCCCTCCCCACTCCCCCAAGACAGGCCCGCACAGCCTCTGCTCCGGCCCCGCGGCCCAGCCGGCCCTGAGCTGGATCTCGGCATCGGGCTGCAGGTGTATCTTTCCCACCCAGAAGGAGGCTGACGGGCCCTCTCGCCGGCTCCCACTCCAGCTTCTCACCTCGGGGAGCTGGGAGCTGCCCTTTCCTTGGGCAGGACCGATCTGGCCCCTGACTGAGGGCGCTGAGTTCCTGGTTGGGAGGCAGAGGGCAGGGCCCCTCCTCGCCCCTCCTGGCTTCTCACAGCTTGTGTTCCAAGCAGCCCGACCAGTCCAGGGCCTGAGGACCAGGAGCGGCAGGGCTCAGCTGCCCTCCACACCTGTCTTCGGCTCCCTGGGGACTGAGTCAAAGCCCAGATTTGGGGGTTTCCCGTGAAGGGAAACCTGGGTGCTTTTTCTCCCAGAAGGGCCTGGGGGGCTGAACTTGGGAGGGAGAGCTTCAGCAGCCTGCTCTCCCCCACCCCCTGTTTTTCTGAAAGCTCCAGACCAGGGCACTAACACAGCCCTCTGGAACCAGCTGTGCTTGGCCAGGACCAGGGACTGGCGGTCAGGGGAGCAGGAGGCCAGCTGCCAGGCCTTGCAGAGGAGCCGCCAGGGCCCACCCGCACCTCTGCCCTCTCCGCAGGCCTGGCTCTGGGAGCCCAGAGGGCCTGCAAGGTGGCAGCAGCCCGAGGCCCTGGCTCCAGGGTCAGATACAGTCAGATCCCGAGGAGCCTCGGCACAGGACCCTCCTCGTAAGATCGCGGCGATTCGAATTCTTTGTTCCCAGCTGTGTAGAGGCCCGAACAATAGCAGGCCGGCCTGGTCACCCGTAGCCTTTTCAATGCCAAGGTTCTGGGTGTTAAGTGGTAACCTCCCTAGGACTGCTGCTGCCCTTTCTCTCTTTTTAAATATCTTTTGGGAGGTGGGGGGTAAATTCCAGTCTGCCTCCTTACCCAGAATTACTCATTACCACGTTGAAGGAGAAATGAAGAGGTCTTGACTTCACTTAAAACACTTAGAACAAATTGGATAAAGGGATTTACAAACACAAGAGGTCAAGTAGGGAGGCCCCAGCAGAGGAGAGGACACCTTTTTAGACAAAGCTATTGGTGCTAAACAGGCGACTCCAAGCCCTGCACCCACAGCTGTGGCCCACACCCCACTCCCCGCCACACCGACCTAAAAAAGATATCTGTACTTTAGGGAAACATCCAATTATGCACTATTCATCTTGAGTTTTCAACGCACCAAATCGACACTGTATTTTTAAAAAGAATACCGCCGACAGTCTCGTGATAAAATCAAATTACAGGAGGAAAAAAAGATATAACCGATGGTGTTAAAGATTCAGACACCCTCCCTACCCCCACGTTTTAAGTGTTGACGTTTCCGCCTCAGCTGCCCCTCTGCAAAGCGATAAATACGTTTCCATGTGAATATTTCAGAGAGGAAAGTAACCAAACGCGCTAGCCGCAGGCTGGGGATCGAGCCCCCAGCCCGGGCACAGAGGTGTCAAGTCCGCCTTCTCCCAGTCTCCTCCAAGTCCGGGCCGGGCCGGGTCCTCCTGGCCACCTCGCCCGCCCCAGCCTCGTGTCGCGCGGTCGCCGGACCCCATCGTCACGCAGTTCCCCGGTTCGGACGCAGCTGCCGCTCTCCGGACCCTCCAGGGAAGCCCGCCCCCCCTCTCTGCGGGGCCCCGAGCCCCCGGCCCCCAGCTTCCGGCCGACTAGCGCGCGGCGGGCTCTGGCGGAGCCTGCGGCCTCCCACCTGGAGGTCGAGAACAAAGGCGGGCCGGGCCGCGCAGGCGGCCGGCGGGGTGCCGACTCGCGGGACACGCGGCGGGTCTTTACCTGAACGCGGGACTCGACCAGATCCAGGCGCAGCGCCAGAGCCTCGCGCATGAACACGTCGGGGTAGTGGCTCTCGTTGAACGCCTTCTCCAGCTCCTCCAGCTGCCAGCCGGTGAAGTTGGTGCGAGTGCGCCTCCGCTTGCAGCCCGGGCTCTCCTTGTCCGGGTCCCCCGAGTCTGCGGGCACGCACAGGAGGCCGCGCGGCTCAGCCCCGGGCCCGGCCGGAGCGCGGCCGCCACCCGCTTCTGTCCAGGAGGGGCCGCCGAGCGGGCAGGGCCGCCGCGCGCCCTGAGCCGGCGGAGGGCGGCGAGCCGGGCGGCCCCGGAGCGGCGGCCGCGGTGCCAGTTCCGCGGCCGCCCGCGAGCCACTCCTTCGCCGGACGGGGTCCCCTGCCCCCTGCCGCCCCCTCCGCGCCCGCCGCGCCTACCTGACAGCTTGAAGGGCTGGCTGTCGCCGCCCACCCCGCAGGCGGCCGGCAGCAGCGGCGCGGGGTTGACCACCGAGGCGGCCGCGGCGGCGCACGAGCCGCTGAGCAGGCCGTCGATGGAGAAGGGCACCGAGGCGGCGGCGGCCGCAGCGGCGGCCGACTGCAGCTGGTGGCCGGCCAGCTCGTACACGTGGTGGTGGCCCAGCGGGTAGGGGAAGCCCACCACGCCGCCCAGCGAGCCCCCGAACTGGGCATGCGGGTGTTCCAGGAGGCGGCCGTCCATCATCTCGCGCGGGGGGCCGGCGGGGCGCGGGGGCGCGGGCCGGGGCCGGGGCGGGCCAGCGGCGGGAGGCGCGGGCGGCGGCGGCGGCGGCGACAGGGACCCGGAGCCCTACACATGCTTCGCCCGCGCTCCGGCGCTTTACTTTATCAACATCAAGCTCCCGGTAATTAGCCGCGGCCCGGGGAATTTGGGACCAATAAGAAGCGCTAATCGGCTCTGACGTCAGAGGCGTGCTGGGCGCGCGGAGCCGTTTTCCATATCGATTGCTAATTATACCTGACATGCACCTCAATAAACAGTATCAGGAACTGTCACAACAAGACGGGGGAGGGCGGGCGGGGCGCGGCCCGGCGCGGGCCCCCGGCGCGCCCCCCACCCCCGGCCCGCCGGCCCCCGCCCCTCCGCACACCACTAATAGATTTCCCTTTAAAACATTCACCGGCGTGTTGTGGGGATTTTTCACCAGAAATGCTGTACTCTCTGAACCTTTAAAGTGATGTTGCTCCAATTACAGAGAGACATTGAGCGGCAAATAGACTGATCCAATAATAGGAGATTCATCATCCGCTCTTTCCGAAACTGTCACATTGAA
>ML662479.1:4639077-4695544 GCA_007570785.1 Antilocapra americana
CCCTTCCCTGAGGAAAGCAGCAATGTGAGCAGAAGGCCAAGGGGCCATCCTGACGGTCCCCCCACAGCTGCAGGGTCTCCTCCCCACACCCAGTTGGGGGCACTAGAGTCCAGGGAGCAGCGGAAAGGCCGAGCTGAGCCCCAGCAAAATGGGGAAGTCCACTGGCCCGCTGGGCCCAGGCAGGCCGCCTGCACTCAGACGGGGCTCAGGCACGAAGACCAGGACCTGAGGCAAGAAGGCACTGGGGGCTCAGGGGGCTAGGGCTGTGTAGGCGGAGGCCTGGGTGGCCAGGCAGCAGCCAGGCACACCGAAGGGGAGCCTGGAGGTGGCCGCCTCCCTGCCCCCTGCCCACTAGGTAGCACGCAGCAGCGTCCCTCGGTCCCTCTCTCTGGACTCTCCCCTCGACCGGCCCAGTGGCTGCTTCCCCAGAACTCTCGTCCCTCCTCCTGCCCAGGGTTCCGGTGGCCAGGGGTCCCAGGCCAAGGCGGCCCCTCCCTCAGAGTCTTGGGTGGAGGGGAGATGGGGAAGGGTTAACGCTCTTTGTTATCTCTCCTTTTAATCCTCAGATGGGCCAGCAGCTCACGTTGTTCGGATCTGGTAGAGAGAAAGCGTTAACTATTATCTGCTTCTAGCTGACCATCTGCTGTTGCAGAAAATTCAAAACCCTGGAGATCTACTTATATCCACATCGTAAACGAGAAAAGATGTTTTAATTAAGGGAAATCAGGTTAACTTAGCTCTAATTTACAAGCCGCCTGCCTAATGAATTGTCTGGGCTGCTCTCTCTTTGTAGAGAGTAAATCTGAGGATCCTTTCCCTCCGCAGTTCAGACACTAATTAACTAACCAAGAATTTTAGTAGCACACCCGCCTGTCGCCTAATAGTTTTACCTAAAGCCAGCCCGGTCATTGCTTGTACAAATTGCCAATTAAATGTGATTGATATAATGAAATTGGATTGTATCTTTCACTTACCTCCTCCCATCCCCCCTCATCCCCACACCATCCTACCCGGGTATCAGGGGTGGTGGGCATACGCACCCCCTCGCCACCAAGCTGAACAGAACCGGACCCCCATCTCGGGCCACGGGGCCCCAAGTGGTGCCCACGCGGGGGCGGAGCACGTCCCTGTTAAGCCAACATTTCTATTAGTTGAAGTTAACAGGCGTAATCTTGTTTCCAGATATTTATCCACGTACTCAGGGCTGTAGTTACATGTTTGAAGTTAAGGGGGGAAGTGAAAGATCTAAGCGGCCATTCTAAAAATACATTAACATTTTCCAAAATCTATATCGCTGCTTAATTAAATATGTTATCCTGTTTATAGGATCTGTGGCTAATTATTTAGAGTCATTTAATCTACTCAATTTGCACGTTAATTAAACACCATCGGGTTGCAGAGCCGGCCGCGGCCGGGCGGGAAGCAGCGCCGCCTGGCGGGCCCGGCTCGCATCCTGCGGACCGACCGGTCCTCGCGCTGGTCCCGCGAGCCGGCCCGGGGGCGCTGGCCGCGCGAGGTGTTCCCAGGCCGTCAGGCAGGAAACCAGGGGTGGCCGGCGGGCTGCCCCGGACCTGCTCTGCGGCTGTTTACGGGGAGGGGACACCCGCCCCCCGACCCCCCGTCCCTCGTCCCTCCCGGGCTCGGGGGCGAAGGGGCGGCGCGCCCGGGCCTGGTTAACCGCAGAGCGAGGGAGCCGCGCCCGCCCCGCGCCCGCCGCCTAATTGTCTGCGCCGCCCGCCCCCATCTGTCCCTCTCCGCCCGTGTGTGCTTTGGCCTTTGTCTCGCCGCCCTGCGCCGACACCCTCTTTCAAAGCCCACTTCTGTCGCCCATCACCGATCGCTTCTGCCCCATTAACCCATCGGCACGAGGCGCCCGCAACAAAGGCCCGGAGTCGGGCGGACGCGCGCGCGCCCGCCCATTGTCCGCCGCTGACCCCACGGCCCCCAGCCTGGCCCGGCAGGCCCGACGGGGCGGGGGACGGGGCCGGCCTTGCAGATAAACAGAGGGGGCGTCCTGCCCGGGCCGAGCTCCGCCCTCAGTGAACGGGGACCGGGGCCAGGACGGCCGCCTTGGCGAGGCAGGCGAGCAGCTGCCGCCGCGGGAACCGCGGCCGCCCGCCGGGCAGCTAATCCGCCGCAGGCCCCTTTGTCCCTCGCTGGACGTGAGGCTGGCAGAGAGCACGGATGGGGAGAGAGCAGGCCCGCCGCGTGGCCTGCCTGGTAAACAAAGAGAAGTGTTGCTGAGCGGGGCTGCCGTCCTCCGGTTCCGGTCCCGGTCCAGCCCAGGGAAGGAGAGCAGGCCCCGCCGACCTGGCTCCTCCCAGTGCCTGCGGCTAACCGGGACCTCCCAGCACACCCCGCAGCGGAGGGCCCGAGGCCACAGCAAAGGGTTGCTCCCATCCGCTCGGCCTTGGGGCGGGGGGTGGCGGCCAGCATGTTCTTCCTGAGAGCTGAGGAGCTTTCGCTGGAATCTACGGCTGCTCCGGGGGTGGGTCCGCAGCCGTGGTCTCTCTTCACTGTTTTGGAGACCCCTGTCTGGCCCAGGGCTCCTTTTTTGACCAGTGAGACAGGAGGAAGGTGGCTTGTGGCCCAAGGGCATCAGAAGGTCACCTTTCTCTACGGAGGGTGTTGCGGTGCCCACAGGAGGTAGATGGGCCCAGGTGGAATGGAGCTGCAGGACAGTGGTGGGCAGTGTGGTCTTGGCGACAGTGTAGTCCTGGAGACCCCCATGTTTTACACCCAGATCCTGCCTGCCTTCATTTTCTATCCCGCAAACACCACTCTCTGGGCCTAGTGGTGGCCCTCAGCAAGCCTGTTCTCAAGACACCAATGTGTCCCCTGGAGACATCCCATGTCGAGGCTAGGAGAAAGGAGTTCCTGCTTCTGTCTTATCTACTAGTTTTTTAAATTCATTAAACATTTAAAATAAAGGAATGGCAAGAGAAAGAAGAACCAACAGGGGTAAGGTTGCCCAGGGCACCAGAGGCGCCTCCAGCAGGAACTTGCTGACTGGCCCGTCACTGTCCACGCCCCAGCCCCGGTGCTGGGGGACCCGAGGCCTGATTCGGGGCAGCTCTGCCGTTTCCCTGCTGACCTAATGACAGGGTAACCATGATTCCTTCCAGAGGGTCCGGTGGTTGCCAGGAGTCCAGTGAGAAGACAAGGCCCCTTGTCCCCTTCCACCCCGTTGCCTGGAGCCCACGGCACACCCTGGCTTTGCCCCTACAGGGACTTCACACACCAGTGTCACGCTGCAACACGAGTCCAGGCCCTCGAAGCTTCAGGTGCAGCTCGGAATTCTGACCCAAGTTTGGTCCTCGAGGGCTCTGCAAGTGACAACTTCTGCCAAGTGTTTGGGCAGAAGCAAAGGCTGACGACAGAGTCCAGTGCAGCCGGCAGGACTGGCAGAGTCACCTCCTGGGAGCCTGCCACTGTGGCTGGGGACCAGAGGTCCAGGAGCTGGAGCCAGGCCAGCAGCGAGAGGCAAGGGTACTTCTTAAATAATAGCTTTATTGAGATGTCACCGCCACACCACCAAAGGCACGCTTTTAGACTGTACAGTGCTGGGTGTTCAGCGCATTCACAGCGCCGAGCAGCCATCGCCGCTCATTCCAGAACATTGTCATTGCCCCCAAAGAATCCCATGCCCATTAACAGTCACTCCCCATCTCTGCCCCTCCCCCCTCAGCCCCTGGCAACCACTAATCCACTTTCGTCTCTATGGATTAGACAAGGATAATTTTGCAAAAAGAAATTCTACCAGTCTGGGAAGGACTGTATAAATGAGGGATGTGGGGGTCAGGCCTGAAAACTCTCTCTGTGGATCAACAGGGCCCCCTGTCCCCACCTGGGCATCAGTTTTAAACATCAGCATTCGTTTTTTCTGTTTACAGATTTTTTTTTATTTTGTTGAAGTCTAGTTAATTTATAATGTTGTGTTCATTTCTACCGTGCAGCAAAGTCACTGAGTTACACACACATACGTATGTTCTTCCCGTTATTGTCTATCACAAGATATTGAGTAGAGCTCCCTGTGCTCTGCAACGGGCCTTTGTGGTTAATCCATCCTATTTTACCAGTTCACATCTGCTAACCCCAAACTCCCAATACTTCCCTGGCAACACCCCATCCCTGGCAACCTCACGTCTGTGAGTTATAGACATGGTCTTAAGATCGCTTCTGGCCCCCTCTGTTTTCTATCTGTTTCTGTGGGTGCCAGCTGGCTCCAGCCTGGGGGAAACCACACCTTTCCGTCCCGTCAGTGAGATGCTAACACCGGCAGAGCCGCCTGGGCACCCAGAGTGGCCGTGGGGAGGCTCCTCACAGCCATCCCTAGCTCCATCCTCCCCAGCCCTGAGATCAATGTGATCCTCAATGTCCATGGAGCTTCGTCAACTATGATTTGGATTTCAAAGCAATTAAGAAGTTGTTCACTTCAGAAAAGGCCATTTAGTTTTCCCTGAACAACACCACCACCATTTTTTTAATGTGGCTCGTTTTTAGCACCAAATCTTGTCTTCGTCCCATTCTCTGTGAGCCCAAACTCCTAGCAATCACAGCACTGGGTTTCTAATGAGCGTTTTCTTGATTTACAGCAGAAATGAGCAGTTATCTGCTAATAACCCCTGAGTCTGAAATTAAAAGGGCTGAGAAAATAAACCAAATTGCCAAGATCAACTCTCGTTAAATAAAGGCGTTGTGAAAAGACCCCGCACAACGTTTTCATGCATCGGATCGACACCACAGTAGCTCCTCATTTGAGCCTGTAATTATTTAGAACCACTTAGCAGCTGCAGAGCACTCTCCCTACGAACGTTTAATGGACATTTGTTAATTAATTCTCAGCAGAGCCCATCCTGCTATTCTGTACATGAGAAACTGAGGCAGGCACTGGAGGTGTCGGAACGGAAGTCTGCAGGAGAGCACAGACTCAGGTGGCCTCCTCCCTCAGCCCATGGGCTCCTGACTGCTCAGCCCTCCTGCCCACCCCAGTCTGAGCTCATTTCTGCCCAGAAATTTCTGATTTATGGCGGCAGCCGGGGGGCGGGGAATGTCTAAATGGCTCTGAAGAAATTCATAAACAAAGGCAGAGTTTATGAGTCTCTGACTTAGCTAGAGAGTCAGACGTCAGTTTTATTCTACCCACCAGGAGAAAACGGAGAACTACTTGACAGCCTGAATTAACTCGAAGTTAAAAGCTGCAGACACCGTGAGTTGCAGACTGCCAGAGTAGAAATCCAGGCAGAGAGGCCACAGGTTCACGAGAAGGAGCCTCATGCCCACTGGGGTCACGGGCACCAGCCAGGACTTAGCCCTGTCCTAGCGAATGGCAGCTGAGACAACAGAGAGGCGCCCAGGTTTACAACTCAAGTCACCGTGGGCTTTCGGGTGCTGCCTTCCCAAATGGCCACTGGGGTTGTCCCTAGGCCCCTGTGGGAACAAGAGGCTGCTCTCAGTGGCTCGCTGTTGTCCTCCTTAGAAGAACGCCTTCCATCCCAGGGACACAGCGGCGGCAGGTAAGGAGAGAGCCTGGGAGACCCTGGGAAGAGGATTTTGGTCCCAGAAGCTGGTGGGCGCAGAGGCGCCCCTCCTCGGGCTCACCCCAGGCCCTCATTGTGCTTCCTGGCCTCGGGGACGAATGCACACGCTCCCCGGCAGGCCACTCCACGGGCAGGAGGAGGCCAAGTCCTGGGCGCTTCACCTCCGCCGGTCTGACTCCAGGACGTGTGATCTATCTGACTGCTGGGCCTGCTGACAAGGGCACGCGGGGGGTCAGAACCAGTCACCCCCCTCCTCTGGCCGTCAGATGGGCCCAGGGTCCAGGCTCAGGTGTTCAGTGTGTCTGGTGTAGCGGCTGATCCGCGCCCACTCTCAAGGTGTCTTCATTACTGAAGAGCCCGTTTTTGCTTTCAAAAACTTGATGGAATAAAAGCTTAGGGTGTGGGGGGAGTGTCCAGCCGACCCTACCCCCTAGCCATAGGGAGCTTCACATCGAATATGAAGTTTCCCCTCAAAGTCGCTGAGAGCAGCCTCGTGGCCAGGGAGGCTGTGTGACAGGTGACGAGCGACAGGCTTCGTCAAGCCAGAGACGGTCTCGACAAGGCCGATACCCGAGCAGACACAGAGGAGGCGCCAGAAGTCCAGGGGCGCCGGCCGGGCCGGCGTGCGGGCTCCCGGCAGTGACCTCTCACAGACGCCCTGCTCGTGGGCGAGGCCGCCAGGACCCAGCTCGCAGGTGGG
Organism: Antilocapra americana; assembly: GCA_007570785.1. Taxonomy (NCBI): domain Eukaryota; kingdom Metazoa; phylum Chordata; class Mammalia; order Artiodactyla; family Antilocapridae; genus Antilocapra; species Antilocapra americana. The sequence continues at coordinate 4,645,318 of ML662479.1, forward strand.
GTGCAGAGCTCGTGGCCCGAGGGAGAGGGTGCGCCTGGGACCCCAGGGGTGAGGGGCGAAAGGCCGGGTCCGAATGGGGCTGCGGGCCTCCCAGCGGCTGAGGTGGGCCCGGGGCGCGGCCTGGCTCTGAGCTGGGGCTGTCTGCAGGCAGGGTCCTTCTGAAACAGGGTGACCTGGTGAACCCCCAGACTGGGAGATGCCGCCGGTGTGTCCGCCTGGAGAGGAGGCCTTCCCCTGTGGCTCAGACAGCGGTACTGGGTCGTCTGTGGTGGACGCGGTGAGGCGTGTCCCCCGTTGCTCCCCAGAGGGTGGCTTTGTCTGGGACAGTGCGGGGCCCCTGGGGGCCGTCCTGGATGGCGGGGGCTTGTCTTCGTTCACTCCAGAGAAGAAAGCTGTCTGGACTCAGTATCTCCCAAGTGTCAGTTATTGAAGTCTTGCTGTGGTGTATCCACTCACCACGGTATTTTCTGTTTCTCTTTAAATGTACTTGACACAGAATTGCTTTTTTTTTAATTCATTCATTTTTTCGGCTGCACCTTGAAGCTTGCAGGATCTCAGTTCCCCAGTCAGGGATTGAACCCGGGTCCTAACCGTTGAACCACCAGGGAATACCCCAGAATTGCTCTTTTAAAAAATATTTTTATTTGACTGCCCCAGGTCTTAGTTGCAGCATATGGGACTTTTAGTCACAGCATATGAACTCTTAGTTGCAGCGCGTAGAATCTAGTTCCCTCACCAGGCATTGAACCCGGGTTCCTGCCAGTAGAAGTGGTGAGTCCTAACAGCAAGACCACGGGGGAGGTCCCCAGAATTGCTTTTTAATTCAGCCTCATCCTCGACCAAGTCTCTGAAATCCCGAGTTCAACGGGCCCACTGCTTTCTCTCAGACAGAGATAAGTGACGGTTGAGATAAGTGACGGTTATTAAAGACCGCCTGTTTGTGTGACCCCTGTGGTCATCTTGCAGGCCCCAGGAGCCCGCTCTCCTCTGCGTGGGAAAGTCCTAGACCAGATGACCTAATGACGGATTCTGCAGAAGTGAAACTGTCCTTCCGTGGGAGGCAGCAAGGGCCCTGGGACAGAGCCCGCACAGAAGCCCACGCAGGAGTCCTCGGCGTCCAGCTGCCGCTGTGTAGCCGCCGCTGTGTGAGCGATGCTGGAGGAGCCCCTCGGCCTCCCTGAGCCCCACGTGCCCGGCTCCGCTGCAGGGTGAGCTGGCTTGAGGACTGAGTGAATTTATCCTGGGAGAGAGTTGGGGAAAGTGTCGTCATTGTTCTAAAGGAAAGGCAGTTGTAGCTTGAACTGAGGCTTGTGTTTCTCTGGGATTCAGGATTTCTTGAACCTAAAAAAACAGTGGAGGGGTTGATAACGCTTGAGGACGTGATGCTCAGAGAGATCAGATACAGAGGACGGACACTGTGTGACCCCACTTCTGTGAGGTCCCCAGAGGAGTCAGGGACACAGAGACAGGAAGTAGGGGGTTGGGGCTCAGAGTCCCAGTTAGGGAAGATGAGAAAATTCTGGAGATGATAGTAGTGATGGCTGCATAACAGCATCAGTATACTTAATGCTCCTGAACTGTACACTGAAAAAGTACTAAAACGGTAAATTTTAGGCTGTGTATATTTTCCCTGTGATAGAGAAAAAAGTAGAGAAGAGAGGGGAATGCACCTATGGTGGGTACGTGGGGATTCATGCCATCAAGTCTCTCCACTTTCGTTCATCATTGAAATTTCCAATGATTTTAAAAGATCTCTCAGGTTTTCTCCAGGAGGGCTGGCCTCCAGGCCTGGGGTCTAGAGCTTGTGCAGGACGGAACCCCTTGGAGGCTTCTTTATGGCCTTCTCTGTTCCTCCGAATGTGCTTATTTCTAAAGGTGCCCTTCTGGTTCTGTGGCCCCCTCTCTGGGGAGGGAGTAAAGGTGGCCCAGGAGGGGCCCAGGGATCCCCTTTCAGCAATGCCTCTGCCACGGAGGACGGCCCCAGTCAGCCTCCTGGGGGATGCTGGGTGGGCAGGGGCAGCCCTGCGGGTGTGGGCGCTCCCTCAGGAGGCCTCGGTTTCTGACCTCTGCCCCTTCATGGGCCTTGAGGTTACGCTTTGCCTCCTTCTGTCTGTGTGCTCAGCACAGTGAACACCCCTATGTTTAAACATTTAAATTCACTTAGGTTCTGGTGCTGGCATTTAGCAGAGAAAACTGTCTCCATTAAAACTGACTAACAAAGGTTTTCCTCTTCCCTACAACTTTCATTTCCACTCTTCCCTCACCTTTTAAAATGTTCCACCCGAGTTGAAACATTCCTATTTGACTTTGTACCCAGAGGCCCCTGTCCCAGAAAACGAGGCCTGTTTTTGTTTCCCTGGGGTCAGTGGTTTCCTCCATCCTTAAGTTCCTGTCACAGTGCTGGAAAGAAAAACCGATCAAACACTCTTTCCTTCCTCCTAGGAAACCACCTGGAGACTTGGCCTCCCAGGCATTTAAAACCCAGCTTTCCCTATGCTCTGGCTGAGAGTCTGGGTTTTCCTAAAAAGCTCTCCCTACCTACTTTCTCTGTGAATATATCACCCCAGTCTGGACACTCGCTGCTAAAGTTGTCACCAAGCCTCTTTGGTATTGGGTAAATGTCTCTGAATAATTCAAAATAAGCCACCAAACAAGGCACATTCGTTAAACGTTGGGGAACATTTCCAGTACGCAGCATGAAACGAGAGCTGCACTAGGGGGGGACCCTTAGTGCTCTGGCTGCAGGGGCTGAGCAGAGGCTGCGTCCCGTTATTTGAGCTTTGTGGTCCCAAGTCTCCACTGTTTTATTAATTTTTTTATCTACAGTTCTAAACTACTATTTCATTTATTAGAACAATAGGGAAGCTTATCGAGGTGGTATTTTTATTAAAATTTCTATTAACTTTTGCTATCAGTACAGTTGTAGATTAATTAATTTTTACTACTTTTCTAAAGCAAAAAATATTAGAGCTGATTCCCAAGTTACTTCAAATGTGAAACAAGCCAAATCAGAAAAAGAGCAGTTCTGTGAGAGAGATCTCACTGGTTAAGACCAGGTAGACGTTTATGGTCCACAGGTAGCTTGCCAAGTGGGGTGTCTTCATCTGGAGGGTTCAGGCGAAGTTCTGCTTTGTTCTGTCTGAGGTGATTCTCACAGAGAGACACAGATCTGCTCTTTCATGTAGTGGGGGAATTGTTTTGTCTTTAGAGTAGATGCATAATCAATGCAGTGGTTTCTTTGTTTTTTTTTTGTTTGTTTGTTTTTGGCCTAGATACTTGGCATATGGGATCTTAGTTCCCTGACCAGGAATCAGACTCATGCGCCATGCATTGAAAGTTCAGAGTCTTAACCCTGGCCACCAGGGAAGTCCCTGAGGTGGCTTTCTCAAGATGAAATTTGCATAATATGAAATTCACCCTCTTAAAGTGAGCATCATTAATAGCGTCACAATATTCTACAACCACCGCCTCTACCCAGACCTCTTTCCTCGTCCCCAAGGAGACCCTGACCCCTTAGCGGTCACTCTGGAGTCCCCCCTCCCAGCCCCTGGCGGCCGCTGATCTTTCTGCCTCTGTGGATTTGCCTGCTGTGGGCGTCTTCACATACATGGAGTCGCTCACCGTGGGGCCTTGTGGTTTTGGCTTCTTTCCCAGAGCGTCGTGTTTTCAGGGTTCGTGGCTGTGTCTGTGTCTGAGCTTCGCTCCTTTTTCTGGCCGAGTCAGCATCCAGCGTGCGTGCAGCCAGCCCGTTTGCCCGTGCCCTGTTGCGGACACTGCCTTCCACCTTTGCGTGCCCTGTGCACAGCTGCTGTGAACAGGTGTGGGTGTGTGAGAGGCCTCACTTTCTGCTCTTCGGGTGCAGCCCTGGGGGCGGAGCGGCGGGATCAGGCAGTCGCTCTCCGTGTGGTCCGCTCTTTTGCTTTTACAGAGTGGGTCCCCCCCCCAGTTAGGGACCGTAGTCGTGGTGTGCTGGGGGATGAGGGTGACAGTGGCCACCCGCCTTGGCGGGACTGCTCGCCTGCGGTGCACCTTTGGGGAAGGACTTGGGAAATTCCTTGTGCGTCGTCCTGGGCCTCCGTTTTCCTGACATGCGTGTCCCAGAATGGGTGCCAGGCCCCTGTGATGCTTTCTGGCAGAGTATGGATATTACTGTCAGCCACATCCCTTTTCCACCCTAAACGTGCTCATTTTAAACTGAAGTGTGTTAAAATCTTCCAACACTTCAACCAGGGAGGAAACCCCTGCAAGGGGACAAGCCCTGGGGATACCCGGAGGCGAGGACGGGCGACGGGGGTGTGCTGGGCCCTGCTTTCCCGATGCTCTGGGCCCTGGAAGGGCTGGTTCACTGACTGTCATTCTCACAAATAGAGATTAGGGGACATGCCGGGAAAGGCTAGGAAAGGCGGAAGAGCAGGCATGAGCTCAGCCTGCCTTTCCTTCAAACCTGTTAACCCCAAGAGGGAGACAGCCCAGCACAGACCCCGCCAGAAGGGAAGGAAGAACCTCCCCTGCTCGCATGGAGCCAGCCGCTCCGCGAGCCAGAGCAGATCCGAGGTGGCCTTCCCCTTCTGTGTCACCCTGGCCTGGGAATTCCAGCGCCGCGGACACTACCACGGCACTCCTGACTTTCCAGAAATGGCCGTTGGCTAGGGCCGCGTGGCCAGCCTGTGCGTCTCGCCTTAGGTCTGCATGGCCGTGGCGTGGACCACCGCCCTGGTAGACTCAGCAGTGTGTCTCCCTCCAGTGAAATTTCTCAGAAACAGGAGGTGAGTCAGTGAGAGCGCCGAGCTCTGGTGTTGGGCGTCCAGGCTGAAGTCCTCTGTGGTCAGCAGGCGAGCTGGGCGCCGCAGCCTGGAGGGAGAGAAGGCGGATGGCAGGAAGGCACTGGCTTCGGACACGCGTCCTCAGCGCCCCAGCCCAGCAGCACAGCTCTGGGTGGAAAGTGCAGCCACCGGTCCACAGTGGGCCTCAGCCCAAGGCACATCTGGGGCCCAGGTGTTTGGGCTTCACTCTGGCATCCGGCCAGCCAGCAAGGGTTCCCACTCCCCTTCCCCGACCTCCCCACCCTCAGCGTTATCCCAGGAACATTCTGGGGTCATTGCCTTCAGACGAGGAGGCCCAGGGACAAATGGACTTCTGTCTGGACCCTGAGGCTTGGTGCTCAGTCCTTGACCTGCCCTCCACTGGCTGCCCTCTCCTCCGACTAGAATCTTCAGGACAAAGAGCTGGGAGGCTCAGAGCTGAAGCTCCCAGTGCTTTGAAAGCCAGCGTGTTGCCTAATTAGACCATCTGGATGTGAGAGGTGTCCAGACTCACGGAAATCCAAACACAGTGAAGGTGGGGGCTTCCTGGGAGTGCTGTGTAGAGCAGCTTCTCCCAGCTCCCAGCGCATCCCCACATGCTGGGACAGAGCCCCGCTCTGGCTGCAGACAAGGCCGCGGAGGAGGGCCTGCCGGCTGGTGCGGAATCCGGGGTCCCCCCGGACACCTGTGCGGGCCAAGGACAGCCCACCCTCCTGCTCAGACGGGATCATGGGCTCTAGGAAGGGGGCTCACACACTGCACGGGAAGCTTTTTCTCTCTGGAGGGAACCGTCCCGAGGGGCTCCTCTGCTGGAGAACTGATTGCAGAGAACAGACCGAAGCGTGTGGGCGGTGAGGTCCACCTTCTCCAGGAGGTGAGGGGACGCTGGGGACCACGATGGAGCCTGTCAGAGTGCGGGAACATGAGTGCCCTTATCGAAACAAGCGCTGACTCGTGTGTGGGACCAAGACAAATGAGGCCAGGCCTGACTGAGATGGGGCTCCTGCCAGGAAAACACGGGCCATCTGAGAGAGTCTGTAAACGTGACTCTGTTTGTTTTATGAGGTTCCCAGGGGGGACTTTTTTTTTTTTTTCCAGAATTCTGGGTGTTTGTTCCTGATGTTTCTGAAAACTCAATGAGATCACCAAGTGCTTACCGCACCTCTGTGATGAGTGAGGTGTTCTGAGAGCAATAAAGGAGGAGAGGGAACTAGGAGTGAAAAGAAAGTCCCAGTGATTTCTATGCATGGAACCCAAATGGAGGGAGGGAGGGGGGCAGAGGGACTAGGAGGCTGGTGACAGGATCACATGGGAAAGACGGAAGAGTGGAGGCCGCCTCGGTGACCCCCGACCCCCGACAGGCATCCCAGGAGAGGAGGGGGTGGGCAGAGCTGGTGCCTGCGGGCCCCACAGAAGTGACTGAGGAAATACCTCAAGGATTCAGAAGACTCTAGTCCCAAGCAGGATACTTAAAAAGAAACCCGTGTCCCAATCTCTGCTGCAAAAGCAGTTTCCAAAAGCAGACGGACGATGTCATGAGGGCTGAGCAAGGGAAACCAGGTTTCCTGCAGACGAGCGGTAGAGACGGCAGGCGTCTCGTCTGCAGGACAGAGGCCAAGGTACGGTGCACCGACGTCTTCGAAACGCTGGGAGAGCCTGGACCTCAGCGCAGGGCTGTCCACAACTTCTAAGCCATTGTAGGTGACAGAAAGCCAAAAAGACGTGTTCATAGACCCTGGCTGAAAGAACTAAGGAAACAAGGAAAATCCAGGAAGAATGGCATGTGGGTGCCCCAGTGGAGCGTCTTTAGAAGGGCGAGCACGAGTAAACCTCAGTAAACTGCATCGATTGCACAGCGTCTAATGATAAAAAGGGCTCCTCTGGTTTAAACAAGACGAAGACAAGTTCTGGATGATGGTAACGTGGCGCAGACGCCTCATCGCAGGGCGTGCAGCTCTGGGTCCTGGCTCAGTCAGAGGAGGATGCAAATTCTGGTCAGTCTTACTTTGTTAATGCGAGTGTGTTAGAGATGGAGGGCTCCGCAAAGCCTGACGTGTGATTTCAGAGCGGTGGTTTGTTGGCGTTGAGTCGCTGTCGTCCCGACACTTTGCGACCCCGCGGGCTGCAGCATACCAGGCTTCCCTGTTCTTCCCTGTGCCCCAGAGCTTGCTCAGATTCCTGTCCGTTGAGTCGGTGATTCTATCGGACGGTCTCATCCTCTGCTGCCCCTGTAGTAGTGATGTCTAGTCTCAATTTAAATTAAACTAAAAACATTGGTTTAGAAAAACATAAGACAGCCATGGTTGACAGCAGGACGGGTGAGCCAAGGGCGTGGTTGCTGCGGTGAGGATGACCTGGGAGGCGCTGCTGCCGGGGGTCCGAGACGGGGCTCGGCTCTCCCTGGAGAAGGACACTGAGAACATCCTCCCTCAAGGCTTTGGGTTGGTTTGTTTTTTCATGTACGACCCTTGAGCCCTAGGTCTGCTAATGCTAATAATACCCAGACACCCAAATTCTCTGCCAGGTGCCCAAGTGATAGTGACATCTCTGGGCACGTATAGTTTATTGATTTTTGTCGGAGTGAAGTTGATCCGCTTTGTGTTGGTTTGGGGAGTACAGCGAGCGAGTCAGTCGGGCCCACACGTGAACCCACTCTTGCAGGTTAGTTTCCCACGCAGGTCGTCACGGAGCATGGAGTGGAGCTCCCTGTGCTGTGCGCTCGGTTCTCATCGGTCACCCATGTTACGTGGGCGCGCTCAGTGGCCTTAGTCATTTCCACCTCTTTGCGACCCTGCAGACTATAGCCCACCAGGATCCTCTGTGCGTGGGATTTTCCTGGCAAGAACACTGGAGTGGGTTGTTAAGCCCTCCTCCGTGGGGATCTTCCTGACCCAAGGGTCAAATCCATGTCTCCTGCACTGGAGACAGATTCTGTCAATAGTGTGTATACCTGAATCCCAACCTCCCAGTTCATCCCACCCCCCTCTTTCCCCCTTAGTGTCCATACGTTTGTCTTCTACTTCTGTGTGTGGGTGTATTTAAAGCGAAGTTACTGTCTCTCCTCCCAGAGACCACCTTATCTCCTTAAATCAAAGTGCACAGCTGAGCACCTCTGCTTCCACGCTGTCCCCTAATTGATGCTGCAAATCATCTCTTCCAGTGAGCACAGGCCAGGAGGGAGGGAACCCTGGGGCACCCACCCAGCCCAGCTGAGCCCGACGCTGCCTCTGAATCCATGACAGCCCTGGCTCCTTTTGAGCCTATAGAGATAAACCCTGAGCTCATCACACTGCCCAGAGGAACACCTTGCTCCCTGCCTGCAGGCAGCTTCTGTCTTTTTTTCGCAGCAGAGTTAGGAGACTCATGGTCCTCTGACCTGCCCAGCCAGGATGCCTCTCTCTCACACACACACACACACACACACACACGACCCAGTGGGTGCCGAGTTGGGAGTGAAACACACATGTGTTGGCTCCAGACCATTTGTCCAGCCATCCTGGCCTCGAAGGCTGGGGTGAGAAGAAGGAACAGCGGAGCCCCCGCTCTGGGTGTGACTGCTAACCACCCCTTGGCCTCTGGCTGGCCTGATGCCGTTACTTCAGTTTGGAAGTAAAGTGAAGTGCTATCTGGAAGTTCAGAGCAAGTTACTTGACTAGTCCTGAACACTGGCGTGAGCGTGTCATGTCCAGTCAGCCTCAGTCGTGGTGGGAGTTTCATCCTCTGCGCCCCCCTCTGTTCTGTACCGTCATGAAGAGTCGGTGTGCTAAGGTCTGAACTGGGCAGCGTTTTCCATGCGTCTGCCCTTTGCTGCCGTAACTCACAGACTCAAGTTCACGGCCCCTCCACCCCCAGGATGAATCGCGGCCCGCTTTAGGTTGGGCAGACTCTGGCTTCTCTCTGGGGTGTGACCCTTCTGCCCCAGTACATCCAGGTTAAATGTTCACGTATTAATTAACCGTATGCAGGAGCTTATCAAGTCTACTGTCAGTGACCGGAGGCCGTTTGGCTTTGACAAGCGCATAATGTAAAGTGTCCCCCGCCTCCTTCCACAAACTCACACTTAGGAAGTTTGGTTCTTTTCTGGTCAGGGCTGAGAGAAAGAAAACTAGGGGTCCCTGTTCTGTTTTTGCATGATTTTGAGGGATTCCCCTGGTGGCTCAGTGGTAAGGAACCCGCCTGCCAGTGCAGGAGACACAGGTTCAATCCCTGGGTCGGAAAGATCCCTTGGAGAAGAGAATGGCTGCCCACGCCAGTGTTCTTGCCTGGAGAATCCAGTGGACAGAGGAGCCAGGCAAGTTGTAGTCCATGGGGTCACAGAGAGTCAGACGTGACTGATCACGCACACACATCATTGGCGGAGAAGGAGAACAGAACTTACCACCTTCTGGGCCCAGAGCCCGCTTAGCAGCCATGCCTGCACACGTGTCCTGAAGGCAGCCGTGGAGGTGGCGGTGGCGGCGCGTCAGCTGGTGTGAGTGCGTGTGGGGTCCGCCTGCCACGTGGCGTGGTCTCCTCCGGTGACAAAGGGGCAGGGAGGCCGAAGCACACGGCCTCACGACCTTCGTGCCCCAAGGTCTCCGTGTGTGGCTTTGGCAGCAGTACAGACACGCCCACGGAAGGGATGGCCAACGGGCCACGGCAGCTTCCAGACGGGAGGGAGGTGGCAAACGCAGCCGCTGCCAGTAGCGTCTGCAGATCTTCATCTTCACACAGGAGCACTTCTGTTTTTGTCGGCTGATGTTGAAATCCAGCCTTGAAAAGTAACAGCGCAGACCGACTCGGAGAGCGTGGGCGCCTCCCCGGGCGGGGAGCCTGGCAGCTCACAGCCCTGGGGCCTGGCAGCTCCGCGTTAATTGCTTCCACGTGCCATATGTACGGGCACGCTGTGGGGACAACAACCCCAAACAACAGGAGGTGGGCTGGGCTCCTTACAGGGATCCTGGGGCAAGCGGGCACACCGCCAGCCAGACTCCTGCCTGCCGGGGGCTGCAGGGTGAGGAGGAGCCGGCGTGGACGCCCCCACACCCTCCCCCAGACAAGGTGGGGGGACACTGGGTGGTCTGGCAGGAGACAGCAAGAGGTCAGAGTCGGGGGCGAGAGCTGCTTCTGAGAACTTGGAGGAGGGCAGTTTCGGTAGATCAGGAATTTAGAAGTAAGCCCCTTGACCAAAACCTCACTCTGAAACAACGATTTCACTTTGTAAAAAAGCAGCACATTATTCGAGTCACTCATGGAAACACCCAGACTGTGTTCTGGCCTCGGTGGCAGATGTCCTGTGCACGCCGCCTAAGAAGCTGCTGTTGCTCCATAAATATTTATGGGGACCCGTAATCCTCCACATCCCGAGGATTTCTGTGCTCATCTCACCACCCATTTCTGCTGGAGCTGGCCATTATACCAGCAAGCGTTTCTCACCCTCAGGAAGCCCGCCCCAGACCGAGGAACCCAGGGCTGCTGAAGCCTTCCGCCCGCGGGCAGCCAGGTGTCCAACTTAGGCCAGCGGGCAGCCTTTCTTGGTTGCTGAGATTTGTATAAGAAAGTTCTGGGTTTCTAGCCCTGTCCACGGACAAGGCAGTGGCACCCCACTCCAGTACTCTTGCCTGGAAAATCCCAGGGACGGCGGAGCCTGGTGGGCTGCAGTCCGTGGGGTCACTGAGAGTCGGACTCAACTGAGCGACTTCCCTTTCCCTTTTCACTTTCATGCACTGGAGAAGGAAATGGCACCCCACTCCAGTGTTCTTGCCTGGGGAACCCCAGGGTCGGGGGAGCCTGGTGGGCTGCCGTCTGTGGGGTCGCACGGAGTCGGACACGACTGAGCGGCTGAGCAGCAGCTCCGTCCAAACTGGCTGCGGATCTGACTTGTCAGACGAAGCAAGCTGTTTGCTGCACAGCCCTGCCGCATCGTGAGAGGAGTCTCAGAGTGCAGGGATCTAGCCATTTCTTTTAAGTGTCTCTGCTCTTCTTTGCAAGACATGGGGGCTTCCCTGTGTTTTCCACCAGGGATCTGAGGGCAGCTCCCCTAATAGTTCATTTGACAGCTTCCTGTTGGATGAGGATTAGAACCATGTTTCTGATCCCATGAAACTTAGCATTTTAGGAAAGGGATCCCAGGACTTCCCTGGTGGCCCAGTGGTTAAGAATCCGCCTTCCAGTGCAGGGAACGCACTGCTCAGAGCTAAGGTACCCCATGTCACAGAGCAGCCAAGCCCGAGTGTTCAAGGACCACCCAGCACAGCCGAAGCACAGCCCCCTGGGAGGAGACGGAGAAGGTGGGCAGAGGGGAGAGGGACGCCCAAGGCTGGGAAAGCACGTGCGAGCTGCATTCGGTCGTCCGCTCTTCGCTTTTGTTCTCGGCCACCCCGCCACCCCTGCTGACACACGTACACACCCCCCAGCCCAGGAGGGGCAGTGTCAGAGCAAGGTGGGTCCGGGAGTGACAGCTTGCAGTGGGAGGGCTGGGGTGGCAGGCAGTCCTCTTGGGATGGGACCTCTGGGTCCACCGAGCCATTGGAGGACCAGCTTCCGGGCGGCCCCCGCTCCAAGCCCCAGCTGGAATTCTAGCCCCGACACTTCTGGACTGGACTCCTTGGGCCAGCGCGCGACCTTGGCGCCAACCAGTCACACTGCTGGGGCTCGTGGAGGCTGGTTGGGGTGAGGGGCTTGCAGCTCAGGAGAGGCAGTGAGCGGATGTTTAATAGGAGGAGTTACTACACACATCGACAGGTCTGCAGTCAGATTTCATCCCAGAAGGTCTTTAATGTAAAGGCTGGGTACCCAGGCTGAACCCCTAACCTCCAGAGTCAGGCGCCCCGACCCTGTGTCTGCAGGGCTGGCAAGAGGTGTGGGGAGGTGGCCGTCCAGGTGCCAGGGCCTGTGTGCCCCCCATCGTCCTTGCAGAGAGCCGTCCTTCCTGGGCCAGGAAGTCCTGGTCTCACCCTTCCCTGAGTTTCCAAAATCCACATCAGCAAAGGCTGCCGGAGGATCTCGTCCAGCTTCCGGAAGAAGTCCCCTTCCTGTGGGCAGCCCACGACAGTGTGCGCTGCAAGTGTGAGTGTCTGTGTTGGCCGCTCCGGCAGGGCCACCGGGGGCAGGGTCGCCCTGGGCAGAGGAGGGCCGGCCGGCCGAGCCGAGCCGCCCAGGCCAGCGGCTAGCGAGCAGCGCCACCCCGTGGCCGCGCTTGGAGGCACGCTGCCCAGCCCAAGGAGCTGCTGTCCCCAGGGCATCGCGGGCTGGGGTGTCCTCTGGGGAGGCGCCCCCCTACCCCTACTGCTGCACGGCGCTGAGGTTGGGCCCCTGGAGCCCTCCACCCACCCTACCAGGCAGCTGTGCGTGCTAGGGTCCCCCTACTGACAGGGATGGGGGGGCAGGGGCAGGGCTTGAGTCCAAGCACCTCTGACAGGGGAAGCCAGGCTCTGATGCGCAGGCTGCACTTGCCTGGGCAGAGGTCCCGGCGAGGGCGGACCCTGCCCAGGGAAAGGCCAGGGCTGCCCCCGTCGCCTTCGGAATGGATGCAGAAGTCTCGAAGGGGGTGCCCAGTGGGAAGGCCGATGCCCTCCCTCATCTGTCCACCCCGTAGACCAGCACTTACCAAGGGCCAGCATACTGGGCGCTGCTCCGTGTCCCCAGGCTGATGTGGCCACAGCAGGGAATTTGCACTGATCGCAGTGTCCCCCACCCTGCCCTCTCCCTCAGGTGCAGAAGCGGCACTGGATTCCGGGGATGTCAGCTGCATTGCCTCTGGGTTGCCTCACCTCTGTGTGATCAACTCCCTACCTTAAATCCCTTGGTTATTCACACCTGAAGTTGAGTCTGTTTGCGTGGACCTGGACTGATGTAAAATCACTAGAAAGTTTTAAACGGGCAAGTGACCTGCTCTCCTTTCTGGTTTACTAAGTACAGCAGGAGGTCCAGTTAGATGGCCTGGGAGAGAGGATGGTGGCCTGGGCTAGGCTGTTACCATGGTGACAGAGATGGAGAGTGGCCGGCAGGCCTGGGATATTGTCAGTAGGACATGCTGATGGATAGAATTGGAGGTTGGTGGGGAAAATGGAGGCGTCGATGTCTCCAGGGGCCTGATCAGGTGGGGAATGGGCTGCCACTGACTAAGACGATAAAGAATGGGAAGGGGCAGCTTTCAGGAGGAAGATGGAGAATCCTAGCAGCTGGCTGTTTGGTTACTGATGCCCAAGGGGAGAGACCACCGGAGGCAACCTTCCCAACTTTGTCTGGGACTAAGTGGACCCCATCGTGGGCTGCACTTCTGAATCCGTCCTTCCCGCAAGGCTCACCAGCTGCATCCCTGCAGGAAAGCTGCGCAGGGCGGGCAGGCAGGGCGGGCAGCCACTGTCTCTGGCGAGTATCAGAGCCTTTGGGAGTGCTGGTGACTCTGCTGAACACCTAGAACCACCAATGTGTTTTATTCCCTCTGGTGCCCAGAACGCTTTACAGGCAGAGAAGACTCCTGTCTTATATGCAAATGTTTTCTGCACTTAAAAATTATATTTCAAGAAATCACATTTTAGCTGGACAGAAGCAAAGTTTATAAGTCTTGTGTGCTCAACCTGACGTGCCGGCAGAGATGTGGAACACGGCAGAGACTGGCAGGGTTGACGTTTGAGGGTCTCGCCCCCGTGGGCAGCAGGATGGGGGTGCATCCACTTGGGAAAACTCACATTACACGCCTTCTACCCACTAACTTCTCTTCCTGCCTCTCTGATTTGGGAGCAGGATGTTTGGTGGTCCTCCTGGATCACAGAGAACAGCTAGCCAGCAGGCCGCCCCTCCCCGTGGACAGGTGAGGGGTCAGAAGGCCAGTCCAGGCCCCCAGGACTAGAAGCATCTCTGGCAAACACTCTAACCCCCTTCTTTTGCAGGGGAGGAAGAAATAAGAGTCTTGCTACCCTTCTGTAAATTAAGATTTATCCTGTGCCTTCCTAGACTGAACTGAAGGCGTCTTTTCCCATGTTTTTATCCAAAGTAGCATATTCGTGAGGTAGAAATTATCTCCATCCTGGCCTCCCCTGCGCCCCCCACCTCAGCCATGACGTGCTCTGTCTGCGTTCTTGGGGTCCAGGTGGGAGGGTGTGGGCTGCTGTGACCCGCCGCGAGGTCCACGGCCTCTCCTGACAGTTGGAAGCAGCAGAGTCTTGGGCAGCCTCTCAGCACTGGGTGAGACACACGTGACGGTGAAGAAACACCTTTCCAAAGCAGGTGCAGTTCAGACGCAAGGCCTTCCTCTGACTTCACCACGTAAAACCGAGCCCAGCGGGAGGAGGGCTCCAGCTTACTCATGGCGAGTTCAGTCCTGTGCTTGGGAAGCAAGCAGATGCCTTGGGCAATTTTCCTTCCTAACTCTGTACTTCCTAGAAAAGGAGGCCTCTGAGCAGGATGTACTCTGATGATGCTCCCAGGAGTGCCCGGTGCTGAAATTGAGGGGCAGAAACGCGGACAGGGGCACGGCAGGGCTGGCTGGGTGCAGCCCCATCCATGACACCGTGAGTCACATATGTTCTTCCTAGCTTGGTCATGGAGCAATATTCACACCATGATGTTAGCTGGGCAATGGGGGAACCAATAGAACATGCAAGGACTTCCCAGTGCTCCCGTGGTTCAGAACCCGCTTTGCCGTGCGGGAGACATGGGTTCGATCCCTGTCCCGGGAACTGTGACCCAGCTGCTTCGGAGTAAGTGAGCGGACCCGCCACAGCCGTGGTGTCCCCGGAGTCCATGCACTCGCTGCAGCAGAAGGTCTGCATGATGCAGCAGACCCGCATGCCACATCAAAGACCCAGTGCAGCCAAACAAAGAGTTTTAAAGATTGAATTTAAAACCCGGGATACTGCCCTCAGTGCACCCCACCGTGAGGAGCTCTTTTGTTTCCTGCCACCTGGGGATGGCGGTGTCCTAGGGAGCCCCGCCACGTGCCCTAGGAGTGGGACCTGGGCTACGTCTCACCCCCACCTTACCTGGGACAGCTGACCCACATAGGTGCCCAAGAGGGCTGGACTAGAAGGAGATTTTTGACATCGATACACTGTGGACACGGGTACAGTCTCCCCGGTTGTGTGTCTCCTCACGTGTTCCTGGCGTGTGCAAGCTTAGACCCAGGCGTTTCACCCAATGTGCAGGCCCCAGTGTCACGGCCAAGTCACAGCCCCACGGGGACCCCCTCTTACAGCCACGCCCACCGCCCACCCACCACCCCTAACACCTGGGTCTGTCCCCATCCCGCTCCTCTGTCCCCATCTCGCTCATCCATCCCCATCCCGCTCGTCTGTCCCCATCTCGCTCGTCTGTCCCCATCCCGCTCGTCCGTCCCCATCCCGCTCGTCCGTCCCCATCCCGCTCGTCCGTCCCCATTGCCGTAATTCTCCACCTCGAGAATGCTCTATCAATGGACTCATGCGATGTGCGACCTTTGGGGACTGGCTTTTTCACTCAGTTTAATTCCCTGGAGATTCATCCAAGTTGCTATGCCACAATTTGTGCTGTTTTTTATTGCTAAATTCTGTGTTTGATGAGATTTTGAAAGGAGTTTTTTAAAGACTATTGACCGCCTCTCAGAGCTAGGATATTTGCCCAGCTGAGGTCGGTGGCGCTCAAATGAAGAGAGATTTTGTGTATCTCCCTGGTGGCTCAGATACTGAAGAATCCGCCTGCAGTACAGGAGATCTGGGTTCAGTTCCTGGGTCAGGAAGATCCCCTGGAGAAGGAAATGGCAGCCCACTCCAGTAGTCTTGCCTGGAGAAGCCCATGGACAGAGGAGCCTGGCAGGCTACAGTCCACGGGTCGCAAAGAGTCGGATGCGACTGAGGTGACTCACACTTTCACTTCCACTTCCGGAATCTTAAATATCCTAGAAAACAACACTCACCCTCCTGTCTCCTCAGGAAACTCATGTAATCCCGATCCTGCAAAACCTCAGCTAGACTTATCACCTGTTATTTTACTGCAATTAAATAATGTCTCCCCAAATCCATTAAAGTTATAGAAGTCTTCTTTACTGTTTCTCTTTAAAGTTATTTATGCATAGAATATAACTTACATCTTGTTTGTACTTCGTTTTCTTTTTCCCTTGGCTAAAATACTGTTCATTTGTCTCTTATAGTGGCTTGATTTCTACTATGCTACCGCTGTAATATATGGTCTTTAGTTTATTAGTTTACTCCTTGTATTAAATTATCTTCATATAAAGATTTGCAAGAAAAATGGCTTTTCAGCTTACTCGGGAATTTGGGTGACTTAATTTGGGGAAGGTGATTCTAAAGAAAGAAATTACAGACTGAAACATAAAGTGTCAGAGGGAAAAGGAGGGTCTTCGAGGAGGCAAAGCAGACGCAGCAGGAGCGCCGGCTGACCTCTGAAGGTCGGAGGACCTGGCGACAGGTCAAGGCAGCGCTGCGGCAGGCTGAGGGACCCCAGGCGCACGGGCACAGCAGCGTCTCCTTGAGGACTCGGCGCTCCATCCTGGGGTCTCTGGTGGCCCCCAACCGTCTGGTCCCTCTGTCTGGTCCTGCCCCACCCAGCTGGCTCACCCCCCGGGGACCCCCACACTGGACTGCCTCTGCCCCTCGCCTGGGGCCCTATGGATCCGCCCGGCTTGCTGCTGGCTCTGGTGCCTCCCGCCCAGCGGCCATCGAGTCAAGGCCCCCTGCCCACAAGGCTGTGGGGGTTCTAGGCTGCTGACACTGCCCTCCTCCGTGGGGTCACCTTGGCAGAGGGCACCATGCTGGTGGGTGGCCCACACCGGCAGGTGGCAGGAGGGAGCCGGAGGGGAAGGTGCTGCTCCAAGGGCTCCCCACGACCTCGGCCATGACTTCTGCAACTACGCGGAGAGCTCCCATCTGCGTGGACCTGCCCCCGTTCCCTGCGAGTCCTGCGGATGGGGGGTGCCGGTGGGCGCTGGCCTGATCGTGCGGCTGGGGGCCGCCCCACCATCATGCCCCCCACAGGATGAGAGCAGCGCCTCAGGAATCGGCATGGAGACGACCCGGACATGGGCTGCAGAGAGCAGGCAAGCCACCCGAGAGCGGCACAGGGGACCCTGTAGGGACGCCGAGACAAACCCACCCGAACCGCGAAGGCACGGTATCGTGGCAAGGGGTGGCTCAGAGCCCCTCGGTGCGCCCACAAGTCCACCGTGCAGAGTGCGGGGCGTGTGGCAAGTCCTCCACCAGCCGGCTGTGAAGAAGGACCCTGCGTGCAAAGCGGCCCAGCCTCTGACGGACGAGCGGACTCCAGAGGCCCACCCGCAGGGCAGAACACGGCGCCACCGAAAGGGCGAGGCCTGCAACCTGGGAAACACGGCGCTCAGTGAGAGAAGCCCGGCGGAGGGACCCTCGGTGTGCGATCCTGTCTCTGAGAAACGTCCAAACAGGCAAATCCCAGAGACAGAAGGAAGATGACGGGGTGCCAGGGGCTGCGGGGTGGGGGTGGGGTGCAATGGGAAGTGCCTGGAATGGTGGGGTCTCCTTTTGGGGTGACGGAAGTGTTTCGGGGCGGCCAGGTAAAAGTGGTGGGTGCATACCTTTGTGAGTGTGCTAAATGCCCCCCAATTGCTCTCCCTAACATGCTGATTCTGTTACGTGCATTTCACGCCAGTTTAAAGAACAGCTTGATAAGTGCCTTTACTGTATTCAGCCACTCGCTCATCCACTCCCAGGCTAGCGTGTTCACGCATGCTGCGTGGGCAGGAGCAGGCACATCAGAGGTGAGCCAGGGTTCACAGTCAGCGCGATGGTTCCTACCCTGAGACTCTTACATCGCAGTCCCGGAGATTCTCCTTCTACAGGCCGAGATAGGGCACGGGCAGCTCCGGCTGTACACCGCACGCAGGTGTCTCCAATGGCTGGCCTGGTCTGTACGTGGCGGAGACCACCTCTAACCAAGCGCGTAGAAAGCCCAGCTCTGGGCCTTGAGATATCCTCGGCGCACGGGGCTGGCCGCACTCTGGAGAAGAGGCAAAGGCCTGCCCTTAGCGCAGAACAGATGGAGCCTGACCCGACTCGGCTTCTTGGATCTGGTCCTGTTCACATTGGTGTCGTGCCCGCCTCTGGCCACACGGTGGCAGGAGTGAGATGGCCGTGCCGTCCAGGGGTGCCCCAGCGTCCTCCAGGAGGGAGTCAAACGGAAAAGCATCCTTAGTGTAAGAAAACCAGGAATGTGTGGCTAAGAGGAGAAGGCGTTTAGTCCCTGGGGTTTGTTGAGGGAGCCGGTCGATAGCAGCAGGCCAGTGTCAGTTTCCGAAATAGCGATGTCGCTCTGCATCTGACGCCCCGGATTGTGGAGCTTCAAGTCTGAAAAGACTACGCAAGGAGGTGGGATTTGAGCCGAGCTGGGTGGAAGACAGTGTCCAGAACCAAATGCCAACGTGAGGAGGGAGGAAAGTCCTGGCACGAGCCACACGGAAGAACGTTGACAACATGAAACCTCGTAAAAGAGGCCAGAGCACCGTGTGACTGCACTGTGTGAGTCCATCTATGTGGGTCCACAGAGGCTGGAGACAGAGTCGTGGTTGCCAGGGCTGGAGGACGTGGCGGGTCCACCATGGGTGGGGGCTCCTTTCTGAAACGACAAGCTGTTCTGGAATTAGTGGCGACAGTTGCTCAACCTTGTGAATATACTAAAAATCATTGAATTACACGTTAAATTACACATTAAACAACTGGATTGCATGGCATGTGACATATCTCAACTGAGCTGTTTTTAAATTTTTATTTTAAATTTTGTTTATTTATTAGTTTCTTTTTATAGTTAAACAGCGGGCACGAGTGAAGCGACTCGGCGCGCGGCACGCACAAGCGTTCACTTACTTGGCTGCACAAGGCATTAGCGGCAGCGCTCGGGGTCTCCGATCTTCGTTGAAGCATACAGGATCTTCTTTTTTAACCTGCAGCTTGCAGAATCTTAAATCCCAACCAAGGCTCAAACCCGGGAGCCAGCAGTGAAGGCCCTGAGTCCTAACCACTGGGCCACGAGGGAAATCCCATTCTTTTTCCTCTGTAAATAGTGACCGTTCTGATAGGTGTGAGGGGGATCCCATCGTAGTCTTCATTTGCATTTCCCTAACGATTCGTGATTGGAGCGTATCTTCATGTTCTTACGGGCCACTCAGATATTCTCTTTGAGAGATGTCTGTTTGGGTCCTTTGCCTATTTTAAAATCAGGTTGCTTGTTTCTTTCTTGTTGTGTTTTAGTTCTCTGTATGTCCCAGGTATTAATCCTTTACCAGATACACGGTTTGCCAACATTCTCTCCCAGTCTCTGAGGTGCCGTATTAGTTTGCTGATGCTGTCTTTTGGTGCACAAAATGTTAGTTTTCATGAAGTCCAATTGGTCTGTTTTTTCTTTTTCTCTTTGTGCCTTTGGTCATGCTTCCCATTGCCCATCAGCGCCTCTGTCTGCCCAGGGGGCATTCCCCAGCCATCTTGTCCTCAGGGAGAGGCCTCACCAGGGACTCTGAAGCTGGCTCCCTTCACAGAAAGAAGCACTTGCTGTTTCCAATGAAAAGGAAGGGGAAGGGGGCTTCCCTGGTGGCTCAGTGGTAAAGAGTCCACCTGCCAAAGCAGGAGACACAAGTTCGACCTCTGATCTGGGAAGATCCTACATGCCACGGGGCAACCAGGCCCGCGCGCCGCAGCTCCCGAGCCTGTGCTCCGGAGCCCGGGACCCACAGGTGCTGAAGCCCATGTGCCTGAGAGCCGGTCCTCTGCGACAAGAAGAGCCGCCACATCGAGAGGCCTGAGCCCCTGCTCTCTGCCCGCGCCAGCAACGGAGACCCAGCTCGGCCAGCAATAAAGAAATAGAGGAGGGAGGCGAAGGAGGCTGGTTTTAGCCACACGAAGGAGCCATCCATCACCACTTAGACTTTCTGCTTAAATGGGTGTTGCTGACGCCGGGTCGTCGGTCAGCCTGTGCACACGGTGATCCACGAGCCAGACCCTGCTCCGGGCGAGGCTCCGTGCGAGGCGGGCGGGACAATGAACGAGCCCTCTCGACTTTGCCACCAGTGAGGCAGGCTTGAGCGTCCGCATGAAGATGCTGGAGATGCAGTATTGCTTCTCATGTCTTTGCCCACTTCTCACCTTCAGAATAAATCTTTACACAGAGCATTACCAGACTCTTCACAGAGGCAGGCTGCACAAAGCAACCTCATTGTCTGCTGTGAATACAATATCTTCTAAAATCTCCATAACAACTATGGGCGTGTTTGCTCCCGTAAGTCTAGGCTGCCTGTCTCAGATCAAATTCCGCTTCTCAAGCAATTTCACAGCTAAATCTTCCCAAGTCATTCGTAACAGTTTCTTTACAAAGGACATGAGACTGGCTGTGAGCCTTTACTGACTTACAAAGCATTTACCATTTTCCTGTTTTTAGAATCCTTATCCCTTTCAAGTGGGATTCTAAAAATATCAGTTTAAGCCACCCACTAATTTCTGATCCTTGCTTCTGCTCCTGTTGGCAGATGGACAGTTCATCTCCTAGCCTTTGTCCTACTTGATTAAGCAATTCTAATCTTTTCCTGACAATTTGATTATTGACAATACGATCAAGTCTGACTGAATGCCAGGCAAGAAGGCATCCTTGCAAACAGAGGTCCTGAGACCAGCTAAGCAGCAGAAGCCCTTCAGGTAACTCTTCTGTATTTTTCCCTCCCTTTCACTTTCTCTCCTTGGGCAAGAAATCACAGTTCCTACCCTAATTGCTCGGTTAACATTTTTAAATAAAAATTCCTTTTCAGTTCTCCGCTGTTATACCTTTCATGGTGCAGATAAGGGTGTTCAGATTTTGTTATTGCCGTTAAAGTTTTTCTAACAGCCAGTGGTCAGGGCAAACCACACAGGCTCCAGCCTCAGCTGTAAACAGAGAGGCCTTCTGGAGACTCCCCTGGTGATCCGTGTCTGAGAGTCCGAGCTCACAATGCAGGGGCTGGGGTTCAACCCCTGGTCAGGGAACAAGACCCCAACTCCACGTGCCAACTAAGACCCAGCATGCTATGTCGCTTCAGTCGTGTCCGACTCTTCGTGACCCCGCGGACTGTAGCCCACCAGGCTCCTCTGTTCATGGGATTCTCCAGGCAGGAATACTGGAGTGGGTTGCCTTTCCCTTCTCCAAGGGATCTTGCCGACCCAGGGATTGAACCCACATCTCATATGTCTTTCACATTGGCAGGTGGGTTCTTTACCACTAGCGCCACCTGGGAAGCCCAGCAAAGCCAAATAAATAAAGATTTTAAAAATAAAAGTAAAGCAGTCCTTTGGAGCCAGGTGGCCTGCCAGTGAGCAGTGTGGGTGGCAACGGGACCTCACACTGAAGGTCGCGCGTTGAACTCGGGGCATCCCTGGCACGCCCAGGGAGACAGTTGTTAAGGTTCTTAATGCTGTCTGCCTTTAAGACGCACTGCAAAGGTCCAGTAATCACGGCAGTACGGTATTAGCAACGTTAGACAGATAGATCAACGGGACAAACCAAGAGCCCTGACAAGTATAGTCAGCTGACCCGTGACAAAGGAGTGAAGGCAGTTTAATGGTGGAAATGGTTTTCTCAACAAGTGCAGCTGAAACAGTTGGATATCCTCATGCAAAAAAAAAAAAAATCTAGGCATAGGCTTTATACCTTTCACAAAATGAGCAAAGTCGATCACCACTTAAACCACATAATTGTAAAATGCAACACTAAAAACTTCTAGAATAGAACAGAAAAATCTAGATGACTCTGGTTTGGTGATGATGAAGCTTTAACTATAGTTGATTTATAATATTGAGTTGGTTTCAGATGTACAACTCCAGACTCTTTTCCATTGTGTTGTATTATAAGGTACTGAATATAGTCCCCTGTGCTGTACAGTAAGTTCTCGTTGCTCATCTGTCCTTATATAGTCATGTGTGTATGTATTAATCTCAAACCCTAGTTTATATCTCCCCTGCCTCATGTCGCCTTTGGTAACCCTAAGTTTGTTTGCTATGTCTGTGTGTCTGTTTCTGTTCTGTAAATAGATTTGTCTGTATTGCTTTTTTAGATCCCATATATAAGCAATATCAGACATTTGTCTTTCTCATTCTGATTTACTTATTTCACTTAGTATGAGAATCTCTAGGTCCTCTATGTTGCTGCGAATGGCATCATCTCATTCTTTTATGTGGCTGAGGAATACAGATGTACACTATAACCACACCTTCTTTATCCGTTCATCTGCAACAATCATGGACGTTGAGGTTGCTTCCGAGTCTTGGCTATTGTGAGTAAGGCTGCTCTGAACACTGGAGGAGGGGGTATGTCCTTTCCAGTTGCAGTTTTTCTCCTGACATATGCTCAGGAGAGGAACTGCTGAATCATACGGTAGCTCTAGTTTCAGTTTTCCAAGGAAACCTCATACTGTCATCAGAAGTGACTGCAGGACCAGCAACCGGGTGGAGGGGCCTTTCCTCTGCGGCCTCTCAGCATTTGTTATTTGCAGACTTTTCTTTCTTTCTTTCTTCGGCCACACCGTGGCCTGAGAGGTCTTAGTTCCGGACCAGGATCGAGCCCGAGCCTCCTGCAGTGGGAGGGCAGAGTCTTAGCTACTGGACCAGGAGGGAAGTCCCCGCTCTTATTTCTTTTGCCCTGGGAGACTTATCTAAGGGAACATCACCCTGATTTTATGTCCACAGACGTTTTACCTCTATTCTCTTCTAGGAGTTTTGTGATGTCATGTCTTATATTTAGATCTTTAAGCCATTTTGAGTTTATTTTTATGTATGGAGAGAGGGTGAGTTCTAACATCATTGATTTAATGTGACTGTCCAGCTTTCCCAACACTGCTTGCCGAAGAGACGGTCTTTTCTCCATTGTGTATCCTTGCCTCTTTTGTCGAAGGTTAACTGCCCATGGGTGTGTTATTTCTGGGCTCTCTATTCTGTTTATCTGTGTGTCTGTTTTTGTTGGTGATGATGTTTATTTTGTGTGTGTGTGTAATAAAGTTTTATTCAAGTACAAAAAAGATAGAGAAAGGTTCTGACACAGACATCAGAAAGGGGCAGAAAGAGTGCCCCGCTGCTAGTCTTTAGCCAGATGTTATATTGCTGCTGCTGCTGCTCAGTCGCCTCCGTCGTGTCCGACTCTGTGGGACCCCACAGACGGCAGCCCACCAGGCTCCGCCGTCCCTGGGATTTTCCAGGCAAGAGTACTGGAGTGGGGTGCCATTGCCTTCTCTGGGTAGTGATGTTTAAATACAACACCAAAAACCTGACCTATGAACTAAAATAGTGATACATTTGGGCTTTATTAAAATTAAAAACACGTGCTGGGTGAAAAACATACTAACGGTATGAAACGACAAGTCACAGCCGGGGAGAAGGTATTCAGAGAGCAGTGCTCTCTGATAAAGAATTTGCACGCAAGGGCTTCCCTGGCAGCTCAGGGGTAAAGAGCCCGCCTGCCAACGCAGGGGACAGGGGTTCAGCCCCTGATCTGGGAGGCGCCACATGCCTCGGAGCAGCTAAGCCCTCGAGCCCGCGCCCTAGAGCCGAGGGGCCCCCGAGCCCGCGCCCTAGAACCGAGGGGACCCTGAGCCCGCGCCCTAGAACCGAGGGGACCCTGAGCCCGCGCCCTAGAGCCTGTGCAACGAGAGAGCAGCCTCCGCTTGCCACGACTACAGAGAAGCCCCGCACCCGCCTCCCCTCCCCTCCCGAGCACAGGCTCTCACCCGGGCCTCCTCGCTTCTCCTCCTCCAGCAGAACCCCCAACCGCACCACAGTGCCACGAGACGGCCAAATCAACGCGATTCAGCTCGGCGCGGGCTTGGCCGTCAACCGCAAAGAGACAGGACGATTCCTGATCTCAAGGGACAGTCTTCGAGTGCAGGTAACACCGGGTTTGAACCTGACTCCCTTTGGGAAAGACCTTGAGGGTTGGCACCTTCCTTCAGATCCCAGACCCAGGAAAGCTTTCCCTCAAACCCTGTGACGCCAGGGCAGGCGGACTCCGCAGGCAGTGGCCAGCGACCACCGGTGGCCGAGCGCTGCCCGAGGAGTCTGGCATGAGAGGAGGGGTGTGCCGGGAGGGCCCCCCCTCCTGCCACCCACGTGCATCCACAGCAGCGACCCCTCCTTCCCCGCACCTTCGTCAATGCCTACGGCCCTCTCTGAGGCCCGCCGAGGCCCGCCAGCTCCCAGGGCAGCTCCTGGGCGGCTTCAGCCAGGGACATGCTCCCCGGAGGGACACCCCGCTCACCGGTCTCCTGTCATCCACTCTCTGCCCAGGCGCCGCTCTGGGTTGGACTCCTTTAAAGAGAAAAGCACTTATTTCTGGCTGGGCTGGGTCTTCACTGGTGTGCTTGGGCTCCCGGGCTCCAGGGCCCAGGCTCATGGGCTCAGCTGCTCTGCGGTTTGTGGGATCTTCCCAGATCAGGGATCCAGCCAGTGTCTCCTGCATTGCCAGGCGGATTCTTCACCCTTGAGCCACCAGGGAAGTCTTTTTATTTTTTAGCGTACATGTTTTCACTCTCCTTGAAGCTTACCAGCTCCCCCCACAACAGCACCCAGCAAAGCATGTTGTTTGATAAATCTTCACCAGACCCCTGGCTGGGTGGCCTGAACACCCCCTAGATTAAAGGGTGAGGCAGAGACCTCCCTGAGGCCTGGTAACCAGAACAAAAGACAGCCCTCCTTTGGGTCCCTCTCAGCTGCAGACTGATGTTTGTGGGTTAAGAAACTGCTGCAGTCCTAGCGGTATGCATGGATTAAAATAATGGCCAAATGTAGCAGTCAGCCGGCCACACGCACCTCACCCGACTTCAGAATGGAGCTGCCAGGGTGCAGGCAGTGATTGGGGGGCAGAGGCGGGGCCAGCCTGGGAAGGGAGTGCCGCATCCCTGGGAAGCCAGGCTGGTCGACTGACTCAGAGCCCCCTCAGGAACCAACACGGGAAGACAAAAGGGTGACTTTGCATCGATGCTGTCGGCCCTGGACTGGACCCTGAGTTCTCGTGGATTTCGGACCAGGGATCCGGAGGCTGGAGGGACTGGAGGCGGCTCAGATCAGAACCACAGTTAAAACCCAAGAACACTGTTGATATGGAAATAGGACCAGCTGTCAGTGATAAATTAATCAATAGGTTTTTATTTTAATCTTTATTTGGCCGCAACAGGTCTGGGTTGTGGCAGCTGGGATCTCCACTGCGGCATGCAGTGTCTAGTTTCCCAACCAGGGACCAAACCCGGCCCCTGCCCTGGGAGCACGGAGCCACAGCTTCTGGACCACCAAGGAGGCCCCAGTAGTGATTTAAGAAACGGAGAATTGGGGGAATCCTGGTCAGAGAGCTAAAATTAAATTTTTTTGAAATAAAATTTTAAATTGATCACCTTATGTTTTCTACTGAAAGATTAATTATTGAAAGGGGAAATTAATGAAATAAAGTCAGCGTTTTATGTAATACAATAGAAAGGAACGTTTTCTTGGCACGTGCGGGCCCCCTCCCTGCCCCCTCGTGTGTGCTGTGCCTCGGCACTGACCAGCCTCCTTAGGAGACAGCATTCTTCTCTCTTTTTTGGCCGCCCCTCGAGCCCTGTGGGGTCCTAGTTCCCCGACCAGGGACTGAACCTGGGCCACGGCAGTGAAACCACAAGTCTTTAACCACTGGCCTGCCAGGGAACTCCCCCAATTTCCCATTTCTTCAACGGACTGTTGGGACTTCCCTGGTAGAGCAGCAGCTAAGACTGTGTCCCCAGTGCAGGGCCCGGGTTCGGTCTCGGGGCAGGGAACCAGCTCTCACACGCTGCAGCTGGACCCGTGCGCCCGAATCAATACGCAGGAATATTTAAAGGGAAGTGTCCATTCTGCTCACAAAGGTATGACTCACCAAATTGCTTTAAGTCATAATTATCTTGAGGGGAAGGGTTTTCTTATAGCTGGAAAACATAGATTAAGACCCAGTAAATATTTCACGCAAACACCAGAACATTCAAACCACTCATCAGTTCATTCAGTCCCATGTGACTAATTCTTGATTTTGATCTTCTGGTAACAGTTTTATGAAGCCATCAGGTTTTCCATTAGAATTCTTCAATTTCTTACCCAGTTCAGCAATATGATCTCAAAGTTATCAGAAATTTGTCCTTGTCTAAAGGGCTTCCCAGGTGGCAATAGTGGTAAAGAATTTGTCAGCAATGCAGGAGACAAAAGAGATGTCGGTGTGATCCCTGGTCGGGAAGCTCCCCTGGAGAAGGACATGGCAGCCCACTCCAGTGTTCTGGCCTGGAGAATCTCATGGACGGAGGAGCCTGGCGGGCTACAGTCCATGGGGTCGCAAAGAGCCAGACATGACTGAAGCGACTTAGCATGCACCCACGTACTTATCAGTAAGTCCTTTCTATGAATCTTTTGGTAGAGGAAGCTTTTTTTTTTTTTTTTTTGGCAAAAGCATCAGACTACAACAGTACTTGTCTAGATTTGTGATCAGGATGTTTTCAGCTGCAGTCACAAATGTTGCCGGATGTTGGTGTTTCGGATTAATGTGTACAGTTCACAAGGTGCTTTCACGTCGCCCCTAGAAGCCATGAGGGAAAATACTTTCACTCCCCACCCAGTAGAGAGAGCAACTGCCCCTCCTGCTCCGCCCCAGGACATAGCAGCATGGTGCCTTTTCACAGGCGGGCTCGCAAAAGAAGCAGAAGTCTTGTTATCTGCAGACACAGCTTCATTTTCAACTTTTCACACTGAAATCATTTCAGATCCCAGGAGTGTTGTCCAGACAGCTCAGAGGACCCAGAACCCCCACAGCTTCCCCAGCACCCAGAAGTCTGGAAACTAGGAAGGAAGTGTTGGAAATACTGCTAACAGAACTGCAGGTCCGTCTGGGTTCCAACTGTCCTCCTGGGTGTGCTGGCCCAGGGCTCCCTGTCTCCACGGGCAGCTAGTCAAGGAGACACATCCAGCCCATGTCGTGGTCTGCGGGGGATGGGACTGGGCCAAAGACTCCTCTCGGTGGGAGGAGGAGCATTTTGATCTACTCCCATCACATAAGTGACCACAGAACCCAGAGGATGGGACCGCTAGGGTGAAGGGGAATCACGCGCAGCCTTGGCCACTCAGCCAGCGGAGGGCTGACTCTGAAAGGGGGCTTAAAATGTCCTCACAAAAAGAAAAGGAAAAAAGGGACTCCCCTGGTGGTCCAGTGATTAAGAACCCACCTGCAAACCTTGCCATGCAGGGGACGCGGGCTCTGTCCCTGGTCAGGGAACTAAGGTGCCACGTGGTGCAGAGCAGCGAAGCCCCAGAGCCACAACTGCTGGGCCCACGCACCCCGGAGCCAGTGCGCCCCGGAGAGCTGCGCGTCACAGCGGAAGACCCTGCGTGAGGCGGGCAGGCCCTACACGGCTGGACAAGTAACTAACCAGAAATACATCACACCTTTTTTAGAGGCTTAGACTTATAGATATTTATAACCGTTGCTTGTGTTTACATATTTTAAAAAAGTTTAAATTTAGGAAAGAAAACGTCCTTCCAGGGTGAGTGTCTCCACGCCACTCCACGCGGCATCCTCTTTCTCTTCTGACGTTGAGTCTGCACTTCCAGGCACAGACAGAGCTTTACACGGACGAGTACCGCCCAGCAGCCACTCACCCCCTACTCATTGGACAGTGAACAACGCGTTCTGCCGGTGGTCCTTTCTGACAGCGCACGGAGGGCATCGGAGCTGAAGCGCCCGTGTGGGCTTCGTGTCAGAGGGCAGAGCGGGGAGGGGTTGGAGAGGTCCCAGAAGCCGGACAGTGTCGCCTGGTGAAGTTAGGAGATGGGAGGAGAAGACACTCTCTGCTGCGCGAAGCCTCTTCCCGCTCCTTGGGAGCCCGCGAGAGCATCCTTTGCTTCCTTGGAAACGCGTCTTGAGGCGACTCCGTGCTGTGCCTCATGTGGACGCTGTCCCACTGACCTCGTGCGCTGTCCAGTCTGGGGGTTCGGAGGCTGGTTTCTGCTGGCAAGTCTGCCCTCAGACCAGCCTCCCCCAGACTCTCAGGTTCCCTTGGAAGACACGGGCGAGGGGTCGGAGCCACTGCCCCAAGCACCGCAGGCGTGTCCTGGGAGACCCGGCTCTGGGCCGGGCTGCCCGCTCGGGTCTTGGTCGTCCCGTCTCCCTCCCGAGGCCGTGACAGGCAGAGGCGCCGGTGGCCACTCGGGGGGGCTGGGAGACCCCTTTCTCTCTGGGGAGGACCTCCCCCGCTCTGTGCGATCCTGGTGCGGGGTCTGCCGGGGGTGAGAGCAGCCCCACACGACTAGGGCGACCTTGACTCCTGCTTCTGCTGATGGAGTCCCAGCGTGTGCCTGCTGTCCCACCAGAGTTAGCAACAGTGGCCCGTTTTCACTCTCAGAAGCGCCTCAGCGTCATGTTCGTCATCTCGCGTGTTACCCACGAAATCACATCAACGTTCCCCCCCGGCCTCTGTCTCAGACGCCGCGGGGCTGGCGCTCCATCCCGCCTCACCAAGTGGAGGGCCCCTCCGAGTCCCTGGACCCCAGCACATCTCCAGGCAGGAGCCAAGACGCTCTCCTTTAGGGAACCCCTGTTTTGAGGGGGTTCCTGTCGCCCACAGTCACAAGTCCTGCTGACACAGCCTCAGTGTGGGCAGCCCTCCCTGCCCCCAGCCCAGCCTGCAGGCCCCACCTCCCCTGGGGAGGCTTTCCTAGACACCTGGCCGCACGTTCCCAGGCTGGCTCTGGGAGGGCGTCCTCTGAGCCCCGTGATGACAGCCTCTGGCCTGCAGGCTCACAAGTGGTGTTTGCTCTTGGTGCCCGGCTGTCTCAGGGTGGGGCTGGGGGAGAATTTTTCCCCCCAAGATCCTGACTCTAAGCCCCTGGGAAGGGAAGGGACAGGGACCCAGCCGAATCTTTTATTTTCTTGAGGCCAAACAGGATGCTGTGCACACAGCAGGCATCCCATCGATATTTGCTGAGATTCGATTTATTTATTTGATTCTAAACGTCAGGATGATGTTGACCGCGTGCCCGGCCGAGGACCCCGTGTCCTGGGGGAAAGGGCGGCCCAGAGTCACCTGTGTGCCAGCTGGACGGGCAGGCGGGCGGCACAGCAGGTCTCGGGCACAAAGGCTTCTCCGTCCTGCGCCCTGCCTGCCTTCTCCTGATGCCACGTGTGCCCCTGCCCTTCGCCCCGCTGCCCCCGCCTCCCGCCCCATCCTCTGAAGGCAGCGGGGACCAGCGTGTCACAGCGCGCGAGTGGGAGGCCAGCGACCCACGGCCCCTCCCGGGCTCCGGGAGGCCCCCCTCTCACCCCCTCTCAGCCCGGCCTGTGTCTCTCTGATCTCTAACACTGGGCGCCTGGCCCTCTCCTCCACGTGTGGCCTTTCCTGAGGCAGCTCGGCGCCTGCGGGCCTAACTGCCGCCTTTACGCTGGTGACTTCCAGCCTTCTTTTCCCAGGCCGGACCTCTTCTTGGAGTTCCAGACTCACACATCCCTGTGCTTACTTGCCAACTTTTCTCTCTCGTCCCACAGCATAGTGGACACATTCCAGACTGAGACGTTTTTCCATGTGTCAGTGAGAACGCAATGCGGGCGACACCTCGCACGATAAGGATGTGCATCATCTCCTGTCCTGAGGCACGGAACTGACGGCCAGCTCAACAAGGTAATGCTGACCGGGTTCTCTCCGCCTTTTGCTAGCCACCCCGAGCGCTTGGCTTGGTCCTTAAGCTTTGCCCTTCGTGTTAGTGAGAAGGCTACTTTCAAGCATCACTAAAACATCTGCTAGAAGAGGGCTGTGTCCTGATGAGTGTCTCTCTCTTTTAATAGGGAGGAGTCTTTTCCCAGAAGCCCCTCCCCTGGACCACAAGCTCAAGCCCTGCCCACAAGGGGAGTGGTGGAGGTGGGGGAAGCACTGTGTCTCCATGGTATCCACGGGCACTGACATCTCTGTCTCCTGGGCCGCAGCCACAGCCTCGTAGCCCCCCTCCCAGCTTCTGCTCCAGCCTCTCCTGCATGCATCCGTCTTCCACAAACTGCGACCAAACACACACTTCCGAGTACAAGGTGCAGGGCACGCGCACCGTCAGTGTTTTCTCTCCTCCATCACTGAGTTTCCCTCCATCATTTGTGGTGATGCTCAGGCTCCATGAAAGCATCTGTCTAGCCATAAGAAGCCGCTGCTCAAATGAAGACCCAACAAGGCCAAAAATAAAAATACAAAATATTTAAGTTAAAGTTGTTCAGATTTAAGCTTTAACCTAGTCTTTTAAGAGCTCATACCAAGCCACGGTCTTAAAAGAGAGGCTTTCAAGAGAGAGGAAAGGGAATCGTGAACCAAAGCTTGTGAGACTCACCCATAGAACAAGAAACCAAAGGCGAAGATGTGAGAGAAACACCCACCGCCTAAGGCAAACGTTACTGCCAGGGCTGGGGGAGGCTTAATGGGCTTCTTTTTCTTCCGGTTTATCTTGGCTGCGCTGGGTCTTGTTGATGAGGGCAGGCTTCTCACTGTGGCGGCCCCTCTTGCTGTGGAGCACAGGATCCAGGCCCACGCGCTCAGCAGCCGTGGTGCGCAGACCTGGTTGCCCTGTGACAAGCGGGATCCTCCCGGACCAGGGAGCGAACCCCACGTCCCCTGCATTGGCAGGCAGATTCCCGACTGCTGGACCACCTGAGGAGTCCCTTGGAGCTCCGACAGGGAGGACAAGGGGCTTGTGATGCTGCCTGGATCCGTGAGAACCAACCCCCGCACACCCTGCAGCCCTCAGATGCGGGACTTGTGATGGTACGCAACTCGGCGAGGAGGGGGAAAACCTGAAGGCAGCGGGGTCCACACCTGCTCTCCCGCCTGAACCTCGGAGAGCAGCCCACACCGTCTGTGCCGGCACAGGCACAGCGCAGTGGAGGACACCTTGGGTGTGGCCGGGCAGGGAGAGGGCCTCAGCTGGTGCCCTGGAGTCACACCCCCTCCCCAAGCTACAGGCGCTCCCCTGCCCCGCAAACCCCAGGGTGGAGGGCAGAGAGGGTCACTGAGCTTGAAATCCGGGGTCAGGACAGGCTGCTGCGAACTCCAGAGCAGAGATCACTGCGGAAGTCCTGATACCAGCAGCGGGTGCTCACACGAACCACAAGCTGTGGACAGGTTTTCCCACCCTTCATTGCCACAGGGTCATCCCTGCTTCCCTGAGCCCTGCTGCCAGTGAAGGAGACAAGAACGAGGAGTCACAGGAAGGAGCTGTGAAATGACTGAGGTCACAAGAGGAAATGGATCTGGACACTCAGTGATGGGGCAGGACATGGGTCTGCCTGGGGCAGGCGTCTGGGGCTCCAGAAGAAAGTGGAGTTCAATTTAGAAAATCAAAAAAATTAAAAAAAAAAAAAAACATCAAAAAAGTTGAAATTATTTTTCATTCAGTTGCATAAAGTATATTTTATAAATGTTCCCTGCCCACCCCTCAAGGTCGTGTTTAAAACTTTTCAGCACTACCTCTGTACTCAAAGTCCGAAATCTTTTCCTGGCCCTCAGGGGCCTGATGCCCTGGCTCCCGGCCGCCCCTCCGTCCCCACCCCCAGCCGGTGCAGCAGCACAGGGGGTCAGGAACATGGACTCTGAGGTGAGTGTGAATCCTGGCTCCTCCTGCACCTGTCCCTTGCCGGCTCTGCACCGGTCTCCTTGCAGGGAAAATGGGCCACAACAGAGCTGGTGGCAAAGGACACTGCTCCCTGGAGAGAGGGCAGTGCGTCTGGACACACACTCTGGCCTCCTCTCAACTAGCACTCCTTGAGGGTTGCTGACTAGGGCTCGGAGGTCTGCCTCCCCTCCCATCGGCTATGTCAGCACTGCAGGCTCCTTTGTCCCCAGCTGACTGCAGAGCAGTTCTCAGAGGACACCACGGAAGCCCTTAGTCGTGATGTGTAAGTAACTTGGGTATACCGTGGTCACCTAACCTATGCTTGGTGGCATCTATATATTTTTTAAAGACGTTATATCTGGCTGCACTGGGTCTTCATTGCAGTGCTTGGGCTTGCTCCAGTGGCAGCGACCCGGGGCTACTCTTCATTGCAGCAGCTTCTCCTGCTGCAGAGCACAGGCTCCAGGGCGTGTGGGCTTCAGTAGCTGTGGCACACGGGCTCAGCAGAGCACAGGCTCAATAGCTGCTTGAGCAGCTTGGCGGCGCCACGCATGTGAGATCTTCCTGGACCAGGAATGGAACCTGTGTCTCCTCCATTGGCAGGTGGATTCTTCACCACTGAGCCACCAGGGAAGCCCAGCATCTCTCTTTTTACCAATGCAGGTGTTCAGTTAATGACCAGACAGCTGCATCTAAAAACTCTGCCTCGATGGTCTTGTTCTCAGGATACTGTGGGGTGGTCTTCTCCAGATCAGGGCCAGGAAGAGCTGAGGTGGGCCAGATGCGCACCTGGTTCACCCTCGGGTGTCCACGCACATCTTCTAACCTTCCCTGAGGCTAGGTAAATTCTGATTCTTCTTTAAAAAATAAATGGACAAGGGAAATTGTTGACAAATGAAAAAGTGGAGAAACTTGGCAAACGTGAGGACTGGTAGCCAAAATGAACATCTCCGTGGTAGGATGGGGTGTGATCCTGCGCATGATGACCAGGGCAGCATCCCGTGGTGTCACCACCAAGGAAACAGGACCTGAGTCCGGTCCTGAGAGTCACGTCACACGAATGAGAGTCTGTGACTAATAGGACCGGCGCGGACGACACTGAACGTGTAGCAACAGACGAGCTCCTGGACCGGACGACAGACGACGGAAAGCCAAGCGCGGCCTGCGGGTCGGACCTTAACGAGGGGTGGCCTCCGACGGCGCGCCCGGGGGGCTGGCGGGCCGCGGAGGGAGACCCGCGGGGGCCAGGGGCGGGGTGGCGGGCGCCACGGGCGTCGGCGCAGGCGCGCCGGGCCGGAGCCAGGCCGGGGGGCGGCGCGCACGCGGAGAAGCGCGCGGCGCCCCTGCGGTCTCCGGGCCGCGAGCGCGCCGCCCCGCCCACGTTCACCGGTGACTCCGAAATCAGCGCCGGGCCGCTCGCCCCGCCGCCACAGGAAGGACCGCGCCCCGACTCGGCAGCTCCGAGCCCGCGCGGCCGTGCGCGAGGGGCGCGGCGGGGGCGGGCAGCGGAGGGCGCGATTGGCCGGCCCGCCGTGACGTATGGGGCGCGCCGGGAACGCCTCGCCGCTGCCGGGCGCGATTGGCTGGCCCGCGGTGACGCGTAGGGCGCGCCGGGAAGGGCCGGACCGCGGGAGCGCTCCGGCCCGGCGGCTGCCGGTAAATGGCCCGGGGGCCGGGCGCCGCGATGCCGCTCCTCGGTGGGCTCGGGCCGGCCGCGGTCGTCGCTCGGGTTCTGTTCTCCGCGGCCGACGGCCGACGGGAGGCTCAAGCTCTCGGCCTCCGCCGCCTTCCGTTCTCCTCGGCGGCTGCCGGGCCTCTTGCAGGGGCCGGGGACGCCGGGCGGGGGGCGCCGGGCCGCAGACCTCGGACGGGCAGGGCGCCGGTGTCCCCGCACACCGGGGCTCTCGCTCCGCGGACGCAGCGCCGGCAGCGCGACCACGGCGGGGTTGAGGTGGGTCTCTGGTCGGTCCTCGACGGAGCCGAGAGGCGCGTGCGAAGCTGCGGGGGGAAGCCGAGCGAGTGGGTCCTGGGGAAGGAATTCGAGAGTGGAGGCAGTGAGGGTCGGGCGGGGGTTAGTGAGGCTCTGACCCGAGGCCTGAGCGCAGGAGCGGGCGTGAGCCGTGGGCAGAGTATCCCAGGCACCGGGGACGCCCCCGGAAGCGGAGCGAGCTGACGGGCGAGCCCGGACACGGCCCTGGGGACGTGGACTCTGGGAGGGACCGGAGTTCCGAGAGTGGGTGCCTGGTGCGAGCCTGTGAGGCGTCCCGGGGACGTCAGTTTTCTCTCAGATGCGGTGGCTTCACCGTTTCTTCACCTGTTTTCCACTGGTGAGTTACCTTCTTGCCCTTCCCCCGGTCAACTCCCGGTTGGTGGTCATTAAGGAGTAAATTCTAAGTAAGACTGAATGCATCGGGGAATTAAAGAGAGCAGGAGGGGACTGAGTCGAATCTCTCCGGGTTAGTGCAGTTAATTAATGTGATTTAGCACCTGGTAACGGAGTTTTGTTTCTATCAACAATTATATTCAGTAGATGAAATTGGGATTTAAAGTTCCCTGAGGGTGTAACTTTCTCTGGCCAGTGTGTAAGTTGAATATGAGACGTCCCTGTCAATATGAATTAAAATATGGATTAACAAAAACCTAAATTAGGGTTGAGCGTCATAAACTAGAAATTTAAAAGGAGTGAAAAACAACCTGTCTTTTAATGGGGTTAATTCTGAAGGAGCTGGTACTTATGTTAAGACACCCATTTTCCTTTTGCTAAAAGACAAGTTGTGAGGCTTTAGTCCCCTGTGGGAGCCCAGCTGACTTGGTCGTTTACAATGTGTGTTTACTTTGATCAGCTGTACGATATAAATCCTGGTGACTGAAATTCAGGCCATTGTTGCTTTTCTCCTAATTTTTTCTGATTCTTGCAGGTAACGTTTTACTCTGCCGTCTGCTTTGGACACATTCTCACAATGGAGTTCCCTGATTTGGGGAAGCACTGTTCAGAAAAAACATGCAAGCAGCTTGGTAAGCGCTTTCTAGAGAACCTCGATAGAAAATGGGCGTTTTTTCATCTGCTTGCCGGGAGAACTGGCCATTGTCTTCGTTAGCTGATGTTCTTTGGGTCTTCGCCTTTGTGGCTCTTTAGCAGTGAGATGCTGGCCTGAGGCTGAGGTTCTGAGCAGCCAGGTAGGGGGCTGGCTGCCAGCCCTGGGCGGATAGAAGAGCGCTGGTGAGACCCTCGTGGTACCGCCTGCACCGGGGTCCCTTTGGACAGCATGACTGTCCCGGTTCTGCAGAATTGCTGGCATTGTGACAGCCATGGGTCCCAGTCACCTTGTTCTGTGATGCCTCAGGGATGTATCGATAGGCGCAGTAAGAGCTCAGGGAAGGTGAATACTGGTTTAATGTGACGCACGAGTCTTGTGTTCGAGTCTTTAAAGCACTGCACTGTTTTTTTTCCCTAGATTTTCTTCCGTTAAAATGTGATGCATGTAAACAAGATTTCTGTAAAGATCATTTTGCCTATGCCGCACATAAGTGTCCCCTTGCATTCACCAAGGTAATCGATCATACTTCGTTCTGAAGATTCTGATCCTCCCTCTCCAGAGCCGCGCTGCCCAAGACAGTGGACTCGAACTACATGTAGCTAAAGCTCAGCTAGAGTGAAAGGAATCGTAAGGCCCTGTTGCTCAGTCACAGCAGCCTTGTTTCGGGCCTTCGGTAACCCTGTGTGGACAGAGCAGGGAGGAGCTGCCGCCCTCCCAGGAGGCGGGGCCGGCGCAGCTCTAAAACCACAGGTTATTGTCGGGGGCTCCTGGAATCAGTTGTTGTATCCGGACCTTCAAAGCTTACTTAACTTTTTATTCAACACTCCAAGGGAAGACCGCTCTGTCTCCCTGGGCCCTTCCCAGTGCAGGGCTTGATGGGATCCATTTGGGAGGAGCTGTGCATGCTTTCTTTTGGGGTCACTTTGCAGCCTTGGCCTCCTGCCTCAGTGATTCAGATGGGACCTGGTGTAAACTGGAATACGGCTGAGGGAAGCAGACTTACCTGAGTCCAGAGGTGTGAGACCTGGGTTGTTGACATTCCAGGGGGTCCCAGCCTGAACTCACTTGTTTTGGATGCTTCCAGGAGTGTTTTCCTGAGGTCATCAGCTAGCACTCTACTGGTTCCCCACAATGCCAGTTTAGAGGTGCAGATGATGGCATTTCAGGCTTTGACCAGTGTCAGCTATGGTCTGGACCTTCACTGATTCATGGGGGTGGGGGAGGGTGACTCATGTTCACCCAGCACCAAGGACCAGACCTCCTATTTCCCTGGATAGGGTGAGTCTGCCTAGAGATAACTCAGCATTGCTTACTTTCTTAACTCGCCCACTGGCCAGCTGTGGGAGCACCCCTGGGTGGCTTTCCAGCTCAGCTTCCGGACTTCCTGGGTTACCTGTCACTCGCCCACGTCAGTGTCACCTCAGAGCTCTCCTTGAGTGAAACTAGCTCAAACCTGGCCCTGAGGGATGCTAACCGTGCTCCGTGCTCTGCTGCTGGATGCCCTGCTGGTTCCTTCCAGAGCCCCTGTCCTGGGTGTGGCGGGAGGCGCTGAGCCTGAGAGCCTGGCCATGTGCGCCTCGGCGGGTGACCACGTCTGCCCGTGTAGCTGCGGCTGAGGCCCCAAGAGGGCCCTGGCAGGCGGGGCCGTGGCTCCTCTCCCGGGTTTGCTCCCAGCAGCCCTGCTCGCCCTGGAGGCGTCAGAGCAGCTTCTCCACTCACTCCTGGTGCTGGACAGACAGCCCTGCCAGCCTGAGACCGACCATCCGGACTGCTCACCTGCTTTCCTCCTGGGTGCCCTTGCTGGCTCCCTTCGGGTCGTCTCTGCGGGCAGGAGATAGTCCGTGTGCTCCAGGTCCCCTGGGGCCCACCCGAGCTGACTCTGGCCCCTGACTCAGGCTGCCTCGCTGTCAGTCCTCCTGTGAGGGCGAGGCCGGCCTCTGGGCCGCTCTGCTGTCCTTGTCGTGCGCCTGAGTTTTGGTTCTCTGGATCAGCCCTGTCATCTTATGTTTGTTATTTCAGGATGTTCGGGTCCCGGTGTGCCCACTCTGTAACTGCCCAGTCCCGGTGAAACAGGGGGAGGCCCCCGATGTGGTGGTTGGTGCGCGCATGGATGGAGACTGTCGGCATCCCCCCGGGCGGGAGACGGCGAAGGTGAGGCAGAGCCCTCCTGGGGGAGCAGCGCAGTTATCCGCTCAGGCTAATTATTTATAATAGTTTTTGTATAAAGTTAAACCCTAACAGTTGCTGGTGATGGACAGGAGGCCCGGCGTGCTGCAGTCATGGGGTTGCAAAGGGTTGGACACGACTGAGCGACTGAACTGAACAGTTGAGTGTTTCCTGGGTTGTGAACAGCGTAGGTTTTCACAGTTCTACAAGCATATTTCCTAGATATTTGGGTTTTCGGTAGGATTTGCTTTCATCACAGGAATCTGACTTTTTCTCCCAAGGTGGAAAGTTAGCGTGGTTTCTGGGAACCCCTGTCCTCGTGCACCCTTTTTCTGAGCGCCCTAGGAGGCAGCATGGCATGTACTGATAACACGCAGACCCTGGCGCGGCTGCCTGTTCCAAAGTCTAAAGCCTGTCCGTTTGGAGCGGGCACAGGGAGCTGGCTATGGGTGCTGGGCCGCCTGCGCTCCCCGCGGCCTGAGCTCGGCCTGAGCGCTGCGTTCGCCTGCCCCGCGGGGAGCTGGTGGCAGCCCGGGGAGCTGCTGGCTCTTGTGGGCGTTGGTGCTTTTCCTGCTTCTGCTGCTGCTTGGGGGCTCCTGTGAGGGACTGCTCTCCTTGTCCCGGGGTGGTGGCCTCACGCTGGCTGAGCCTTGCAGACTGGGAGCCCTGAGCCCTGCCCGCTCCGGACCACACTCCCCCGTGCTGGCCCCCCGGGACCGGCCGTTCTTCCCCAGGTTCCCTTCTCTGTGTCTGCCCTGCAGGTGTGCGGTCCTGGGTCCTGGTCAGTCTCAGGCTCATAGGGGTCAGGGCAGCTCTGCTGCAGCGGGGGAGGGGGGGTCTCCCAGAGGCACAGCCGCCTCCTGGGCGCCCCCCCCTCAGCCTCCTGGGCCCCCTCCCCAAACACGCCTTTGGGGAGTTTGTGTCACAAGTAGGCTGCCTCTTGGCCCTCCCCGCCGGCTCGCCGGGTTTCATGTCTGCTGAGTGGGTTCCTGTTTGTCCGTGAGTTTTCCCTGAAGTCGTGGCTGTTCCCTTTTATCTTCCACAGTTTTGTGTTCATCCATTTTCAGAACTTGTCTTTGCGGTCACTTAGAACTTCAGGCGGAGTCGGAGCCACCCCCTGTGGTCACCTCCGTATCTGGGGAGCCCTGGGTTGGCTGCGGCCTGTCCTGCCCTCAGACTGGAGGCTCTGGGCCCCCCGCACAGCCCCGCGCGGCTTGCTCCCAGCCGGCTCGGGTGGTCTCCCGAGAAGCGCAGTCCTGCTCTCAGCCTCCAGCGCTGTCTCCAGGCCCGCGCTCTTCTCAGGCTGTGGTGCCGTCTCCAGTCATGGCTCTGGTTTCCGGTGCTCGGCCGTCTCAGTGCACTCCAGCATTTCCTTGCTCCCCCCGCTCAGTGCAGGACAGAAACAGTCATGACAGATACCCTGGAGCAGGAGGAGGGGAGGCCTGCCCTGAGCCTCCGTCCAGGCCCTCTGATCAACCCTCACCCCTGCGCCCTGCCCCGAGAACCCTGCCCGAGCCCTCTCGCCCCTCAGGCCCCCACCCAGCGCTGCTGCTCTGTCTGGGCTCCTCTGAGCCTCTGGAGCCTCCTGTAA
Organism: Antilocapra americana; assembly: GCA_007570785.1. NCBI lineage: Eukaryota > Metazoa > Chordata > Mammalia > Artiodactyla > Antilocapridae > Antilocapra > Antilocapra americana. Next base: position 4,683,497 of record ML662479.1, read on the forward strand.
AGCCTCACTGCCTCCTGAGGCCACGGCCCGCCTGTGTGCCCTCCCCCAACCCTGCATCGCCCCTCCCGGGTCTCTGCCCACCGGCTCCTTGCTGTCCCCTGTTTTCTGTCACTGCCTGCTTGGCAGAGGGCCCCCCCCCATGCTGCTGACTCTGCTGCCTCTATTGCCACCTGTGCTGTTTCTGGGTTGAGGGTTGAGGGTCTTATGAGTGATCGCTCAGCGTGGCGGTTGGGACGCTGAAGTGACTTGTGCTTTTCTAGGTGTTCACGTACCGCTGCTCCAGAGAGGGCTGCAGGAGGAGAGAGATGCTGCGGGTGGTGTGTGAGGAGTGCCGCGGCAGCTTCTGCCTCCAGCACAGACACCCCCTGGACCACGGCTGCGCCCGCGGGGGCCACCCCAGCAGCTCAGCCGGGTGAGGACAGCCTGTGTGATGGCCCACCGGGACCTGGAATTGAGTCCCTTGCTCAGCTCCTGGGTGGAATATTCGCTGTGGGGGTTTGGGTGAATATGATCTATTAATTGGAGAAGGAAATGGCAACCCACTCCAGTGTTCTTGCCTGGAGAATCCCAGGGATGGGGGAGCCTAGTGGGTGGCCGTCTATGGGGTCGCACAGAGTCGGACACGACTGAGCGACTTAGCAGCAGAGACAGATCCAAATTAAAAGTGGAGTCAGAATTGAAGCTGGATTCTAGTCGTTTGCTGGGACCACAGTTCTGGAGCTAGAAGCCGTGCTCACGGTGCAGGCGGCTGTGGGCTCCTTTCTGGGGCCACGGGGAGGGTCTGCCCGGGCATTCCCGTCTCCCTGGGGCCCCTGGCCTCTGCCTCCTGCGGCGTTCCCTCTGTGTGCGGTGGTCGCTGGTTGTCCCTTGGCGCCCCAGCAGTCCCTGGGGCCAGTGACCCCCGCCTCCGCACCGTGAGCTCAGCCACACACCCTGCCACGACCTGCCCTCCCCAAGGGCCTGGGGTGGCTGCACTCCAGCCGCCTTCTGATAGCTACTCAGCCCTTCCCCTGGCTGGGAGCCAGGAGAGCCCCTCGGGAACGTGGCGCACCCGCCCGCCCCCACCTGCCGCAGGAGTGGAAGCCGGGTCCCATGACGTCTCCCATGATGACTGCCTGAGCCGGGTGGACGGTCCCCTCGTCCCTGCGCGTGTGCCCTTCATGCTAGAGGTGAGGTGTTGGCCAAATGCTGACCTGAGTCTTCCCCACAGGTGCTCGGATCCCAGGCTGTCGGGGGCTTAGGTACAGCCCGGGACTGGCCTGGGGGACAGCTCTCTGTCCCGCTGCTGGCTCAAGGTGCGACTCCTGCCTGCCCGCTGGGGCCCCGTGCCCGTCCCAGCTACACAGGGGAGGGCGTGCCTGCCTGCGGTGACCCCGAGAGACACGGCACAGCCGGGGTCTGAAGCCCTGTGTGTGGTGAATGTTTTTTCGTGATCACCCACTTCCAGTTAATCCAGACAGATCTGAAACCGTAAGCTGTTCTTCCTCTTTCAGGTTCAAAGTATAGCGATGACGTGGCTGATGCTGCCCTGACCAGCCTGTGCTCCTGCGTCACCTGCGCTTTGCGGATAACTTGATGCCCCAGCAGGTCCCTGCTTCCCAGGAGAGCAGCTCTGGCCTGGGTGTCGGTCGGGGCTTCTGCCTCTCACACCACCGACAGCAGGCCACACGTGTCTTCCCCGCGTGGCTTCCGGGGGGTCGACCACCCGAGCGTGGTGGAGGGGACCACCTCCCCTGCTGGGGTCCTTGTCCAGGTGGCCCCCCGCGCCTGCCGCACTGCGGATAGCTGCGCCCCTCTGACAGCGGGCGTTGGGGTGACGCCAGGAACCCGGAGGAAGAGAAGCGCCGTCCGGTTGGGTCCCGGTCATGACCCACGGGGCGCGCAGCCGGGGTGCCAGACAGACACCCGCGCGGCGCTATGTTTTCTGGGCTTAGAGCCTCAGGGTATAACGGAGGGCAGTGTGCCCGGTCCCCAGTCCGTGGTGGTGACGCGGCTGCTGGTGCCCCCACCTGATTGCTGGTGCCAGGTCTAGAGTGCTGGCTGTCCAGGTGTGCCAGGATTGCCCCGGGGCCTGTTGGCCTGCAGCCCCCGCCCCACCCGAGTTCCTGATGCTGTGGGTCTTGGGGCCACGTGGACGAAGCGCTTTCTGGGGTCCAGGCCCACTGTGGCGGTCACTAGCCAGTGTTAGGAAGTGGTGTTGAGTGTCAGGAGCTCGAGTGTGTATTTTCTCAACTGCAAGTTGAGATGTTTCATGACATCTGTACACAGATCAGGTCCTTCTCAGGAGAGGTTAACGTCCAAACTGAGTCTGTAGTGCTGGGATTTGAATACGATACCAAAAAAGAAAAAAAATCTCGTTACTAATATTTACAGGTTGAAATAGTATTTTGGATATAATGGATTAAGTAAAGTATTAAAATGGATTTCACTTGTGTTTGTTTCGTGTTTTGTGGAATTTTAAAAGTAGGTCGAGAGCTTGCGTCGTGTTTCTGTTAGCGCTATTTGTGATCGTCCAAACTAAAGGACAAAAACGTGCCACAGTATCAGCGACGGTTAACTTGCCAGGGGTGCACTCATGTTTCTCAGCTGTGACTGGAATAAGTGTATTTAAGACCTTTCTGAGAAGTTAGCGTTTTCCTGAAGGCCCCATGTGAAGAGGCGTTGGAATGAGAGGCGTTGGAATGGCACAGAAGCCTAAAGGTCAGGAAAGCAGACATCGCCGGGCAGTCCGTTTACAGAGGTCAGGGTCATCCAGGACCCAGGCGCGTCGCTGCCCCCACGCCTGGCTCCTTAGGGAGCGTTGCCCTGCTGGAGGGGCGTGTTTCAGAGTTCGGTGAGAGGTCCCAGGTTAGCATCCAGCACGTCGCACCAACTTCCCTCCATCAGTTTCCCCGCACCCCCGTCAGCAGTTTCCTTGGTTCAGTTTTCTCCTGTTGTGATGAAAACATGGTGTCATCAGCGGATCTGCCTTAATGAGCAGAGCTGAGCATTTTCTGAGGATTGCTTGTGGGTGTGACCACGTCCCAAGGGGTGGGGAAGCCACGAGTGCATTCGACGTTTCTGTAGAAGGTGCTGAGGACCCCTTGGGAAGGGTCACAGGTCTGAGTGTGTTTCTGGGAAGGCTGTGCTCCCCTGTCGGGGCAGGACGGCTCACTGCCTTGGCTGCTGGGAGGGAGCCTGAGCGTGCTGATGCGGGCCGTAGTTTTCTCACCTGGGATGGGGCAAGGCTGGTGCTCAGCCTCACAGGTGCCCGAGGCTCAGGGCTCGCCAGGTGTGCAGGCGCTGCCTGGGCCTCTGTGCTGGGCACTGGGCCCCCCCCCCCCCCCCCCCCCCCCCCCCCCCCTGCAGGAGGAGCGTCCGCGTGGGCGGGAGCGCCTTGGGCAGCTGGGGTCTTCACCGCGTGCCGCCACACCCTCCCTGCCGCCGTCCTTGTCCTGCCTCTGAGTTAGGAGCAGTGCGCAGGGCCAGGCTGCCTGCCCAGTGCCCCGCGTCCAGTGCCCGCGTCCAGTGACCAGTCCTGCTGGCTGAGCTGGGGCGAGGCGCAGTATCAGACGTGGCCACATGGTGTCACCCGAGGGCCTCAGAACCAGGACCTGTGTTCCCGCAGGAAACTGCGCCCAGCATCGCCAGGAGGGGCACAACCTCAGTGTTTGCAGGTCGGCTGTGTTCAAAGAGTTGGGGCTTTTAAAGCGTATTTTTAAAATTACTTTTTATTGGGTTTACCTGCTCCACAATGTCGTGTTTTTACTGTGCGGCAAAGTGAGTCAGCTGCGCGTCTGCATACATCCTGTTTTGGAGTTCCTTGCCAGTTAGGCTACCACGGAGCCCTCAGCAGCACTCCCCGCGCTGTGCAGGAGGTTCTCCCTAGTTACCTGTTTCACAGGCGTGTTGACAGCGCGTGCATGTCGGTCCCCATCTCCCCGTCCTCGCCGCCGCCCCTGCCCCCTTGGGATCCGTGTTGGCGCCGCATCGGGCGTCCAGATTCACTCTGCGGAGATGCTACAGCCTAATCTGGAAGGTGGGTTCGCAGTGAGTTTCTGAAGCGTTCCCCGTTTTCCAGGTTTGACGCTGCGCAGAGGACTGTGGACGTAGGCCCAGCACTGCGGCCGCCCTGAGACGGGGTGTCGGGGAGGTGGCGAGAGGGAGACGGGTGTGAACGTCCCGTGGTCAGCGCTGACTTGCTGCTTTATTTCACGGCGAGGCTGCGAGGTCAGCCAGCGTGGTGAGCTGCGCCAGGCGAGTGGGCGCCCGGGCAGAGCCAAGGGGAGCCGGGGCTGCGGCGGGGTGGGTGGGGCGGTTGCTCTCCAGTCCTCTTGGTGGCCAGGGCAGCGAGCCTTCCGGCGAGACTGCAGCCCTGGTGCCACCTCGATCCAGCTTGTGGGGCCCTGAGGCCAAGCACAGAGCTAGGTCACGCCCATGTGCCCGTCCTGCAGATATTGTGAGATCATAAATGTTTGTAGTTTCCAGCTGCAAGATTGTGATGCGTTGTGCAAAAACAGTGACCACCACCATCTCCAGTCACAAAGCAGCAGCTTTGCCGCCCTCATCTGGTCCCCTTGGGTTGGGAGGCGGCGTGAGTCACATTTAACGTGGCCGTCATCATTGACAGGGTGACTTGGAAGTCTGCTGGTTTTGAGTGGGCCCAAAGGAAGAGGCCAGTTTGTCGTACAGATGGTCCTGCACTTGGGTCGTGGCACTTGACTCACACGCCCGGCTAAGCAGCTCCTGGCCTGCAGTGAGCACAGGAGAGATGCAGTTGAGGCTGAGCCCGTGACTGTGGGACCCTGGGCCAGATCCATTTCACCTGCACCATTAATCAAAGCCGTTTTAAGACTTTCTCTTCCTTGAGGCCTTACAGAGCCTGGATGATGAGATGCTCACCTGAGTTGTTTTCCAGGACCTTGGAGTCAGCTGGGCTGGGTTCCAGCTGAGCCGGTTATGAGTGGATGGGACCGCCAAGCCTCCAGGGGGCAAGCACGAATCTCCTCTCCACGACCTTTGACGTCAGAGCTGAGAACTTCACCCTCAGTCTCTAAGTGCCTCCACTTTTGAATATGCGAGGCCTGTGGCTAGGCTAACACCTTCATGGAACGAGATTATCCCAGCTTTTTCCCATCAGTCTCCCGCAATCCCCACCCATCCAACCTCAGGCTGCCCTGCTTTTATCCCATAGGCACCATGGGCCCCATCGCAGAGGTGGAGCTGAGGTTTGTTCTTCCGTCTCCTTGCTTGGCTGATTTCCTGCAGACCTCAGTGTTTTGGCTAGCTGTGCTTACAGCAAAGTGAGCCCGGTCTGGCAGTAGCTGGAGCAGTCCATTTTCAGATCCACAAGGCTCTGTTGGGTGGGTGTGTCAGCAACCCGGTGCACGCTGACGGTGGTGGTTTTTCTCGGTTTTCTATCCCATTGTTTGTCTCCTGTGCTTGTAGCTGTTTTCTGTTGACTAGTGGTCATGCTATATGAGCAATTACAGTTTGGGGTGTGGGACTTGATGGTCTTCTAAACTTGACCTTTTCTTCTTTCAGCCCACAAGTGGCACCAATAGTCAACCCTGAGTCACTTAAACGCAGCTTCAGAAATTGGATTAATTTGAGGCGGGGTTTATGCGTTGCCTGCAAGAGCTGGGCTCTCTTTATACTCATGCCTACAGTGTAGCCTTTCAGGATTTCAGCCCAAAGATGGGACTCCTACAAGACCCCTTCCTCTTGGCAGCCCCAAGCCTGCAAAGCTGACAAAATCTTTGTTCACATTATCAGCCTTTCAGCCGTTTCTTCTGGAATTGAGTGAAAAATGGCCCTAACTGGAAGGCTTACTTCTCTAGGTTTCCCTTTTCCCCCCTATTTTTTGGCCTCATCGTGTGTGTGTGTGTGTGCGTGTGTGTCTCTGTGTCTGTGTTTTATATATAAAGGAGATCAGACCTGGGTGTTCATTGGAAGGACTGATGTTGAAGCTGAAACCAATACTTTGACCACCTGATGCAAAGAGCTGACTCATTGGAAAAGACCCTGATGCTGGGAAAGATTGAGGGTGGGAGGAGAAGGGGACAACAGAGGATGAGATGGTTGGATGGCATCACTGACTCAATGGACATGGGTTTGGGTAGACTCTGGAAGTTGGTGATGGACAGGGAGGCCTGGCGTGCTGTAGTTCATGGGGTTGCAAAGAGTTGGACATGACTGAACAACTGAACTGTTTTATATATACATACATTTTTTAAAACCATTTTTTCAGCTTTTTTTTTTTTGGTTTTCAAGTTTTCTCTGGTGGCTCAGATGGTAAAGCGTCTGCCTGCAATGCAGGAGACCTGGGTTTGATCCCTGGGTTGGGAAGATCCCCTGGAGAAGGAAATGGCAACCCACTCCAGTACCCTGGCCTGGAAAATCCCATGGACAGAGGAGCCTGGTAGGCTACAGTCCATGGGGTCGCAAAGAGTTGGATACGACTGAGCGACTTCACTTTCAGCTATTTTTCAATGGGAGGCTTTCTGGGAATCACCTCTCCCTGTTCCCAAACCAAGCTCTACTGCTGAGGGTGGCAGTAAAGCCAATCTGCTGGCACTGGCTGGGGTGAAGGAGAAGGCAGCGTCTGTTGCACGTGCCAAGAAAGGAGTCCAGGCAGCTGGTGCTTAAAAGGCCTGAATTCCCTGAAAGCTTTCAGGGAAAAGTTTGTAAAGACAGTGAGGGAGAGGGTTGTGGGGTTCGTGATCAGCTCATGGACATTTTTCTGACTGGTTGGTGGTGACATAATCAGGACTCAGCATTGCCAGTACTCCAACCAGTCTGGGTCTGTGTGCTCGGGGGCAGCACACAGCTCAGTACGCTCAACTGCGGGGCTTTCAGCAGCTACAAAATAGCTAAAAGGACATGGCTCAGAATATTGCCTATAGCTCTTGAGGGGAACTAAAGGTCCTTGACTTTGTTTAATGGCTATTATTATTATTTCATCTTGCTTGCATGTTTTCCTTTCTGCATTTTCTGACTTCTCAGGTTAAAGTTCTTCGTTTTTAAAGTTTTTCTACAGACAAAATGGAGGCAGTGGACATGCAGTGGGGGAGTCCTGTACTGGGAAGGTCCTGTGGTCCTGCTCACTCACAGGCCTAGGTGGCGAAGGCTTTTCTAGAGACAGGAAGCAGGTGGAGGGTATGGGGTGAGCAGGTAGGGTGGGGTCTCTCCCCTTTCAGGAAGACTCCTTAGGGTCCTGTTGGGATACAAGACGCGATAAACACATTTGTATTTTATACTCTGTATTTTCTAAGCTTGTATGTGGATGAGAACTTCACTTTTCAGTGATCATGAAGCCAGTTGGAGTAGCTTGAAACCGGAATGGTTCTTCCTGGAGTCGGTGAATTTGAATATGCCTATGCTGGTGGCCAGTCTCCTTATGTGCATGAGAGGCAAGCAAGGTGTCTTATACAATTGGAAACAAGTTAGTTGTCCGTAGAGAGTGAACTAGAAAGGCCTGGCTTGCTGCCCTATCTTCCACCCCAAGAAGCTCCCTTGATGGCACAACTCCGTCCAGCTGACCCCACCTCACTGTCCCCAGCTTAGAAGTCCTCCCAACCAGCGGTGGGTCACACTGTTCAATATATCTAAGAGCCGGAAAAACGATTTAACTCGTGGCTAGTTTCATCGGCGTGGCGCCGCCTCGGACTTCAGGTGCCCGGGCGGTCGGGCCCGCGTCCACCTTCTCTCTCCAGGCGACCTAACCCGGGTTTACCGGTGTCTGCAGACACACCGCTGCGGCGGCAACTTCGCGAGCAGGCGCAACGCTTCGAGCGGGGACGCGGAGGTGGTCTCAGCAGAGACGACAGGACGGGGTGTCCCCGTGCCCCCACGTTCTGCTCGATGGACACGCCGGGCGCAGGCACGGTGACACACCACGTCCAAAACAACCGCCTTCGAGCAAAGCTCCCGTCGAGCTTCAAAACCCCGGTTCACACCGGCTGGGGGGTCAGGGGACGTCCAAGGTCAGCAAGTGACTGCGGCCCCCTCCCAAAGCCAGGGCACGGCAGACCCCGGAGACCAGCCCCGGGGCGAGGGCGGGAACCTCGCAATCCTGCGCCCACTCGTTAAGTGACAGCAGTTAGTTCTCGTGGGCCGACCGACCTGCGCTGTCCGCTTGGAGCCGGGGAACCGGCGGGCGCCACCCGCGAAGCCGGAACGCAGAGGGTTGCCCGGCAACCGGCGGCTCCCGGCGCCCAACAGTGACGCCATCGGCCCCACCCCGCCCCCGGCGGCCGCCCCTTCCCATTGGCCAGAGGGGAGACGGAGGCGTGCCTCGGCCAATAGGCGGCACCGCCCCGGGGGGCGGGACCGCGTTCCCCGGGCGTAGCGTCTGCCGGAAGCCGGCGTCGACGGCCACGCGCAGGTAGGCGAATGTGGCGCGCGGGGGCTGGGGGTCCCCGCGCGGCGCGGCCCCTGGGGTGCGCGCGGGGGCCCGGAGCGCCGGCCGCGCCGCGCGTCCGCGCAGCCCCCGGGCGAGTCCCGCGTGTCCGTGCGGCTCCGGTCAGAAACCGCCCGGAGCCGGCGAGGCCCCGAGGCGCGCGGGACGCCGGTGCTCGCGAGCCGGGAAGAGTCCGCGCCGGGCGGGCCCGGCGGGGGCGGCCGAGCCCGGCCCAGGACCCTGCCGAGGGCGGCGTCGGGAGCGGCCCGGAGGGGCAGGGGCGGAGGCCGGGCCGCGGCGTGTGAGCGACGCCGGAGCCGGGGCGGCGCAGGTCCGCTTCTGGGTGCGCCTCGGGGCAGGGGCCAGCGCGGTTCACCGTGGGGCGGCCGGTGTTTGCGAAAGAGGAGTTGGGTGACACCACGGTCGTTAGCTTGAGCCGAAACCTGCATTTTACCAGCTAGCCTTTGATTGAGGGGACAGCCCTCCCGGGGAGGTCAGGTTTGCGGAGGATGATGGGCAGTGTGGACTTGACGCGTCTGCTGTGAGGCGGTGTGCGTGTCGGTGATACGCGAGGGTTGGCAGCGTGGAAGTGCGGCTCAGTGAGAAGCGTGGGCGTCATCAGCCCCGGCTGGTATTTAAAGCCGCAGGGCTAGGTGAGATGGGGGAGTAAGAGTCATTAGAGACGGGAGGCGTGAGCCGGGTGCCCTTGAGCATCCGGGCAGGGAGGTGAAGAGGTGGGAGGAAGGCCAGGGGCGGGGGGTGGGGGGGTATGGAGAACGGGGAGGAAAGGGCCTTTGGGAAGAGGGGCGGGAGGTGGCATATGCTGCTGTGAGGTCAGGTGCATGCGTTCGGGTCGCGAACCAAGCCGCGCTGGACTTGGCGTAAGTGGTGAGCCCCCATTTTAATCGCCGGTAACTATTGCAGCAGGTGGAAGTCGTGCAAGCTGAACTCACCTTGGATTTGTGCAGGGAGAGGGTGTTTTAAAGGGAGGGTTGGGGTGCAGGGGCAGCACCCTGAAGAGAGGCATGGAGCTGGAGAATTTCAGTGAGCAGACTCGGGCCTCCCTCTGAGGGAGGGGAGGCTCCTGCCCCCACCCCCTCCCACACACAGAGGTCCTGTCTTCAGATGTTGGCTGGATCCTCTTGGTAGCCTTCAGTTTTCTCAGGCAGGAGCTCTTTAGGGGGGCTAGAGTCACTGTAAGTGGTCACTGGTGGCTCAGCTGGTAAGAATCCACCTGCAATGTGGGAGACTTGAGTTCGAGCCCTGGGTGGGGAAGATCCCCTGGAGAAGGGAAAGGGAACTCACTCCAGTATTCTTGCCTGGAGAATTCCATGGACAGAGGAGACTGGCGGGCTACAGCGTGTGAGGTTGCAAAGAGTCGGAGACGACTGAGCGACTAAGCACAACGTAGCACAGAGCCATTGTAAAGCTGTGGCCTTGAGTTGCTAGGAACTGTCTTCAAGTCTTGAGGTTGAGGCCCGATGAAAGGAGGGCTCAAAGGAGGCTGGCCAGGGTTTGGCTGGAAGAGTCTGTGAGCAGACGGGTGTCATCAGTGGTCTCAGTTAGAGCCGTCTGGCCAAGTCAGGTGGTTCCGGGGCCTCTCTGACCAGAAACTAGAGTTGGGGTTCTGCTGGGCAGGGGCTGAGCGTGTCCACAGAGGTGCGAGTGTAATGAGGTAGGAGTGGGCACGAGAGAGGTGAGGGGCCTTAGAACACGCAGGGACGTGTAGGGACGTGTTGCAGCAGCGGACCACAGGTCCTGGCAAGGCTAGAGGGTCCCTGAGCCCCAGGGCACCCAGAGGGCCTGGCTGGCAAGATGCGAGGTGGGCTCACAGGGGGGATGCTGGGTTACAGGCTTTAGGTCACAGCAGGGAGGACCTGGGTTCAGGGAGCAGAAGTAGGAGGCTGTACATCCGAGCGGGGCTTGGCACAGTCCGGGTCAGGTGGATGGGAGCACGGCTGTGTCCCAGGTGTGGGAGCTGGTTTCTGTTGACATACTCGTCCCCTGCTTGATCAGCGTGTGAGGAGGAGCGTGTGTGCATGTGTATATGTGTGTGTGTGTGTGTGCGTGTGGTCTGCACCAGCTGCCCGTCCCAGTGCCTTGTACCCTACACTGCAGGATCTGCTGTTTTCAGCCCGTTGGGCGCCACCCGGAGCGGGCAGCAGGCAGGGTGGGGTGGGGAGGAGCGGGTCACCCTCCCGGCGGCCTTCCCAGACCCCGTCCTCAGAGGTCCCCACAGCTGGGGGTCCTCAGGTGGGATGTGCCCCCGGTGCCCGCCCACCCCCCAGGCTCTGGCACCTCCACGGTCTTCCTTGGCTCCCTCAGCATCTGGTCCTTCTGTCCGCATGAGGAGCTCGAGGCGGCACTGTGCTTGACCTCCTTGCCGTTGCGGCCCTTCACAGAGGCTGCGGCGGGGCTGCTTCCACCATCGCTAGGGCCCCCTCCGGCCGTGGGTGGGACTGCTCAGCGGGCACCGCCAGCCTGTGGGGCGGCAGCTTCCCTCGTTGGTGGGCAAGTGTGAGCTAATCCTCAATCGTAGAAAGTGAGAATAACCCCAGTCATTAATTAGTGAGTAGACCAGTGCTCACAATTTCTGCAGTTTGATGCTGTCACTGAAATGGTGTTTCTTTTCCTCTTTTTGGGGGTGGGGGCGGCACTGCATGGCTTGAGGGCTCTTAGTTCCCCAAGCAGGGATCGACCCTTTGCCCCCATGGTGGAAGCATGGTATCTCAACCACTGGACCACCAGAGAGGTCCCTTCTTTTACCCTTAGAAGCCTGTGTTCATATTGCGGTGGCAGCTGTGTTAGATAAAACACTCAGAGAAGCTGGGAATCCACCACACTGCACGTTGTCCACAGGTGACCACAAGAGGGGGTTTGACTTTGTAAAAATGACTGTATTTCCCATACTTTGTGAACTAGCTCTGTATTTCTTTTGTAACACCCTGCTCTCTCAGTTAATGAGGAATTTTATTTCCTGTGTCTTTACAGGTTGTCTGTTGCGAGATGGTAAAACAGAAGAGAAAAGGGAACAAAGTGACAGAGAAAAAGAGTAAAAAGCTGAAGAAGGTGTCAGCTGCGGACACGCCACCGGCACGCGGGGCCCTGCCGGGCGCTGGGGCGGCCCCTGCCGAGGTAGGTGGCGCGGGCACGCTGGCCTCGCCTTGATTCCGGACCTGGAAGGGCACTCGGTGGTCACGTGGCTGGTATCGGGGTGAGCAGCCCCCAGTAGACATGCACCATGCCTTCTAGACACAACGTAGGGCAGATCAGATCACAGGAAACTGGGTTAGAGCCACACAGCTGCCCTTTCTCAGCCTCCAAACATGGGGTGCCGGTGGGGTGCTGGGTGGGGAGGCCGCATGGGGCTGGGCCTGGAGCCCCTCGCCCGGGGTGGGGGCCCTGCGCAGGGGCCCTGGCCTGGGGTTCTGTGTGTGTTTACGAGGTCACATCTAAACGCGTTCAGAATCCTCTCAAAGCTGCTGCTGCTACCGCCAGGTTCTGAGTGTAGCTTTTCTTCCATGCCGAGCTGGCTCTGATCCAGCCTGTCGTTGAGGAGGAGGCGTCAGTTGTCACAGGTCCTGAGGAGTCACTGGACAGAAGTGACAGTTGACAGGCGCGTCTCTCCCCCCCCCCCCCCCCCCCCCCCCCCCCCCCCCCCCCCCCCC
>ML662479.1:4695944-4736983 GCA_007570785.1 Antilocapra americana
CCCCTCTCTCCCTCTCCCTCTCTCTCCCCCCACCCTCTTTCTCCCCCTCTCCCCCGCCCCTTGGTCACAAGGCAGGTGAAGGTGCACGGGCAAGGGCCTGAGCAGCCTCCTGCCCTGCGGTCACCCTTGTGAGCGCCCAGGGACCACAGGAGGCAGCATCATCCGCACTGCCCTGTGTCATGTCGGGTGATTTGGGGCCGTGATCAGACTTAGCTCTGAGGATCTGCTGTTAACCGACCACCTGACCGGGTCCTAGTCCCGTCTTTCTGGGAGAATGCCATGGAAGCCCTACCCAGCAGGTGGGGGGGGGGGTTGCTGGGCTTGCTCTGGGGAGCCGTGTCTGCAGCTCTGGGAGTCTGGGAGTCGTGCGCAAGGCTGCGAGTTGGGCACATGTGGCAGCCCTGCGTGTGCAGTGGGCCGGGCACCGCGGAGGCAGCTCCTGGCTGGCGGGCCTCGGGCAAGACTGTCGGGACCCCAGTTAGCTGTCCTCTGGGCAGCTCTGTGCCCTAAGGAGTCATGCCCTTGCTTGCCCTCCACGGTGGGCGGGCCGGTGCTGAGGGAGGGGCCCTGGGTCGGGGTCTTCTCAGCTGTCCCTGCCCTGAGTCAAGGCGAAAGCCAGGCAGGCATTCGCCCCCCCCCCATCCCCGTGCCCCTCCCCGCCTTCTCGCTGGCGCCCACAGACCAGGGTGCCTGCAGGCTGTGGTCAGCTGGTGGGCCACGTGCCCCGCCCTGCGTGCTGTCCCTGCCCGGGCTCAGGGCCAGGCCCGCATCCCCAGGGCCCGTTCCTGTCATCCTCACCGTCTCTGCTGGAGCCCAGTTTTGTCAGTGCTTCCTGGTGTCCAGACCCCAAATGGAGGCTGGATTTTTAGAGCTATTCGAGCTCCCGTTTGGGGTCTGGCCCCGAATCCCTGCAGAACCTCAGGACACGTGGATTTCTCCAGCCTATTCCAGGACACCCCTGCTTTTTCTAGTCTCTGAAGTGAATGCCATACTGTCACTCTGGTGACATGTGATTTTGTTAAAATTTCCAGCTCTTAGTGGCTGCTCGTCACTGGCAGGACCCACGGACAGCGTGGGTTTGTGATAAATACTCATGCGTGCTAAATGGCTTCAGTTGTGTTGACTTTTTGTGACCCTGTGGATTGTAGAGTGCCAGTCTTCTCTGTCCATCGGATTCTCCAGGCAAGAACACTGGCGTGGGTTGCCACACCCTCCTGCAGGGGGTCTTCCCACCCAGGGATCAAACCCGCATCTCCTAAGTTTCCTGGCAGGCGGGTTTTCTACCACTAAGTGTGGCACAGTTTAAAATTTCTACCTAAAACCAATAATGATTCTTAAATTTAGGCGACTTTTTAAAAAGTGTTTTTTTGTTGTTTAAGTGCTTATTGATTGAAAGAAATTTGGAAAACCCAGCTGTCCCACCACCGGGTTTCGGCCACGTAGCCGCCAAGTGCAGAGTCCCCTTGGGGCCTTGCTCCTCAGCTTCCTTGTGCCCCCGGGGGCGCTGGGGAGGGGGTGTCTCAGGTGGGCCCCCGGCTCGGGGCTGGTCTCCAGGGTCTTCCTCCGAGGAGGCGGATGCTGCTTGCTTGAGACCACATCCTGGTTCTGCTCATCAGAATGCTTCGTCGCCCGCCTCTGTTCTCGTGGGAAGCCAAGGAACCGCTGGGCCCCGCCTTTTTAAAGGATGAACCCCGCCTTGCGGGATGGGTGGTGGGAGCCTGTGGAAAAGTACTGCCCCGCCCCCACCCGGAGCAGCTGTTCTCCGGAAGTGCTGTCCGGACCCACGGTGGCCGCGTGGTTACTTCCCACAGCTCAGGCCCTGAGCTCCCATCGGGGGCTGAGGGTCCCCAGAGGGCAGTGCCCACGGCGGGGGCGGGGGCACCTGGCTCCCCCCGTCCCCGGGCCCATCCCCTTCTCTGCCCCGCCGCCCCCGCGCCCCGGTGTGTTGGTCAATAGCGTGTGACGTCTCTGCAGCTGGGCCGTCTGCTTCTCAGTCCCCGACGGCACAGGTCACCGTGTTGACCCACGGGACCTCAGGCTGGCACAGTGGGGGAGCGGGCCCGTGGCCACGAGGCACCCCCCCACCTCTCTGCTGGGTCTGCTGGCCAGCCGGCTGCTTCTTTTGAAGCTCTGCCCTGCCCTGCCCTGCCCCTCCTGCAGGGGCTCAGGATGTAGATACTTCAAGGGTCGTTCTGTTCCAAGGGTGGGGCTCGAGCCACGGGTCCTGGAGTTGGTCCATCTACCCGTCTCGTAGGTTCTTAACCATCTCCATGAGCAGGCGGATAGCCCCTTCCAGACAGGACTCCGGCTTGATGGGCAGGAGGACAGGTCTAGCCAGCATGATGTTCGTGGAGGTGAGGGGTCTACAGGCCGCGGCTCCCCCACCCTGGGGAGATACCAGCACAGACACTGGGCCACACAGCGGGGGGGGGGGTCGCCCCAGAGCAGCTGTTGCCCTGGAGCCAGTGCCGGTCTGCCACCCGGGGTCGGGGGGCACCTAAGCTGAGCTGGCTGCACCGCTGCGGTCTCGAAGCCTGCTTGGGGATGGGGTTGGGGCCTGTGGGCCTTCAGCCCAGCCCTCTGCTCTGGTCTTGCTAAGAAGAGTTCCTTATGTCTGCAAAGTCTGTTTCCGTTGACAGAAGCGTCTTGACCTCGGGTTCTCAGGGCCTGAGGTGCCGGGGCAGAGGTGTGGGGCATTGCCAACCTCACAGGGGGGCTGGCTGGAGAGGCTGGATCCTGGGCATGGTCCTTGAGCAGCTGGGCGAGGAGAGGCCCTCCAGGGTCCCCAGCTGAGGTGCTGCCGCCCCCGCCCCACTGCTCTGAACAGTGCCATGCATGCGGTGTCAGGCAGGCCGAGCTGGACTGTGCTGACCCACTGGCCCTCCTCCTGCGTGGCCGTCGGGGGTGGGGAGGCCCACCTGTGCCTCAGAGCGCGGTCCATCCATCCCCGAGCCCGGGCCCCTGGGCCCTCCAAGTCCTCATGGGCCCTGCTGACAGGTGATGGGACAGAGGGCTCCTGTGACCCCCCCGTGTCCTTGGGGGGAAGAAGGCAAAGCGGGGCTTCTTTGCTCCTTCCTTTTAACCTGGAAGAATCAGACAGGAGTTCTGTGGGCATGAAGCCCACACGTGCTTCATAAAACCATCAAGTGAGGCTGTGAACTTCCTGGCCTTGAGAATTTGCTCAGTAAAATGACTTCATACCAGTGGTATTTGCCTCAAGAAATGTCACTGGTCTGGCAGTGGACTTCTAGTCGTTAACGAGTGCGGGTGAGGGTTGCTGATCTGGACAGACAGCGCCCTGGGAGCCCGGCTTGTTTTCTTAGCAGAAGCTCCCTCCTCCGCTGTTCTTGTTTCCTGCTTTGTGAGCACTGAGCTCGGTGGTCAGCCCCTGGGGGCTGTGAACTGTGGGCTTGTGGAGCTAAGAGGGGTTCCGGGCCTAGACCCTGAGAGCAGAGACCCCGCCCTGGGCCCCCCTTGCCCTTGGACTCACCACACACTGCGTAGACACTCCACACTGAGGTCTCGGCCCTTGGGCTGTGGGCAGTTGGGGGCTCCTCTGGACGTGCTGTGTACAGGGGCCTCTGCTCCTGTTTTTCCTGGTGGATTCGTAGGACTGGGAGGATCTATGGAAGCGTGTCTCCGCGTGGCCCGCCGGGCGTGTGGAGGGTCTCAGAGTGCTGTGTGCTCGCCGGCACGGGCCGCTGTCCGCCGTGTTTTCTGTCTTGGCCTCTCTTGGGGTGTAGCTGTGTCTTACAGTGTGTGTAGGTTTTTTTTAAAGCAGCTTTATTGGGATGTTGACAGAGTAGACTGTGCATGTTTATTTGTTTTTGAATGTTCCTGAAGTATGGCTGATTTACTTTGTATCGATTTCGGCTTTGCCGTGCGTACACACGCACCCTGTCTCCCGTCCTCTCACGGTTCGTCACGGTCAGTGGCTGGAGCTCCTCCTGCTGCATCTACTGTAGGACCGTGTCTACTCGCCTGTATCAGCACCTGCGGACCCTAGGCTCCCAACCCGTCCCCCCTCCGGCCCCTTGGCACCCGCAGCTCTGTTCTTTTTGTCTGCGAGTCTCTCTTTGTTTCATAGAGAAGTCTGTGTCGTGCTTCAGATCCCACATCAGAGCGGTGCAGCGCGGTGCTTGTCTGTCTCTGACTTTGCTCCATGTGATCATCTCTAGGTCCATCTGTGTTGCTGCCAACGGCATTAGAGTAGTATCCACTATGGCGCTCCTGGTAAAGAACCTGCCTGCCAGTGCAGGTTCGATCCCTGGGTTGGGAAAGTCCCCTGGAGAAGGAAACAGCAGCCCTGTCCGGTACTCTTGCCAGGAGAATCCCCTGGACAGAAGAGCCTGGCGGGCTGCAGTCCGTGGGGCCGCAGAGTCGGACGCGACTGACGTGACTGAGCGCAGTATTCCGTGTGTGAACCACGGCGTCTGTCCGTTCGTCTTCTGGTGGCGTTGAAATCGCCTCCGTGTCTTGGCCACTGTGAACCGTCCTGCGGTGAACAGTGCTACGCGTGGGTCTTTTCAGATTCGTTTTTTCCGGACACACGCCCGGGAGTGGACCTGCTGGATCGTAGCACGGCTCTGCTGTTAGTTTAAGAACCCTCCGTGCTCTTCTCCGTGGCGGCTGCCCCAGGTTACGTTCCTGCCGTGTAGGGGGCTCCCTCTTGTCCACACCCGCCCAGCATTTACTGTCGCTAGACTTTCGGTGGTGGTGTGCCGGTGCCTCACTGCTGTCATGGGGTCACGTAGGGAGCTGCAGAAACTGGGGGGGCTCACGTGCTCTGTGCCCAGGGTCCCTGCGGAGGACGGGCTGCGGTGTCACACCCAGGAGGGGCGTTGGTGCCGCTGGTTCTGCACACACGTGTGTGTGTGTGTTTCTGCGTAGTTTGACCGCAGGTGTCCCGACCCAGCCCTGCTGTTCCCAGCGGCTCCCAGGGCCACAGGGAAGCCCGTCTGCAGTCAGGGACGTGCGTTCCTGTCTCAGGAAACGCCTGGATGTGACCACTGGTTGTGCGGGCCACGCAGGTGCAGCCCCCGCCACGCCCGCCGCCTGTTGTTGGGGGAACCAGGGGGCGTCTTCACTAGTGTTTGGCGTCTTGTGCTCATGTTCCCGGGAACAGGCAGACTCTTGCTTTTCCGGGCTTGGAGGTACCTGTGCTGTTGTCTTTATTAACTCTGGAAACTGCTGGGCAGGTGTGTGGTCAACTCTCCTGGCCTGCTGGCAGCGCCGTCTGCTGCATCCAGCGTGGACGTGGCCCTTGCCCTGCCTGCCGTGTGACTCCAGGCCATTTTCCGGGACAATCTTCGGGGCTGTGCCCCAGAGCCCGCGATCTGTTAGGCTGGCTGTGAGCTGTGTGCCTGTGTCTCTGGATGGGGCTTCTTGGTCCTTTGTCACCTCTGAGCCGTTAGGGTGGAGCTGGAAGCCGCCCTGTGTTCCCCCCCCCCCCCCCCCGCGCCCTCTGCTCTCTCCCCAGCCCCACCTCAGCCATCCCCACGGTAGTGTCTGAAGCTCGAATTGCCGCTCCGTCAGCAGCGCTGTGTGTGTGAGCTCTGCTTCCTCGTGGTCAGCAGAAAATAACTCAGCAAAACATAATTTTGAAAAAGCAGTGTTTATTATTTTTGCTGAGTTATACATGGACAAATGAATAAAGAAGAAAAGAGGAAATAGAAACATATAGAAGCCAGACAGAGGAATGCTGCCAGCCCTAGAGAACTGAGGTTGGCACTTGGCTTGGCACAGTGTCCTGCGTGGGTGCTCACTCTTTTCTTTGTGTGAGGCGCCACACCAGCCCTGGGTGTTACCATGCCTCTCGGGCTTCCTACTGCGAGGAGAGGAAGAGATCGCGTGTGGCTGTTGCGGTGTCAGGTTCTTGCTCACTGCCCTGAGCGGCCCCTGGTTTCTTTCCTGGGGCTGCCTGCCTGCTTTTCCCAGCTCGCCGTCTCCTGTAGACTTGAGAAAACACCTCTGCGGAGGGAGCTTCCTCCTAACAGGTCAGGTGTTTCTCCAGCTGAGTTGTGTATGGCTTTGGGCCTTAGACGGCCCCTCTGCCGGCCGCCCAGCCTCTGCGACGTGTGCTGGCCCTCTGGTGCCCGGGTCATTATGGGATAGCAGTTCTGCCGTGAGCACTGGCTGCTCACTTGCTGTAAGGCCTGGAGGACCCCAACCCCCGGCCCCAGCATCAGAATGTGGGCCTGTGTCCACAGCCAGAACCCCAGCGGCCTGTGTCCGCGGCCAGCTCAGCCCACGGGCCGCCCCCCTCTCCCCAGCAGCCTCCACCGCACCACCCCCCCCTGCGGTGAGGGCGTCTGGGATCTGGCCACTCCCGCCCAGCCTGTGCATCGCCACCTTTCTGCTGACCACACGCCTCCTGACTTTCGTCCATCTGCCGGCCTGGCCCTGCTCCCTGCAGTGTGAGTAGAACCCAGCCTGAGCCTGTGTGGGGGCCTCTAGCCTCCGTCTGCCTGCCCCTTCAGCCGCAGGCGGCCAGGACCGGGCCCAGAGCCGTCCCCCTCCCCCAGTGCAAACCAGGGACACGGAGGGGCCCGAAGGACCTGGGGGCCCCTCCTGGTGGCTCTGGATCAGCCACTGGTGCCCAGAGGCGCCTCAGGGCCTGGCCCTGCCTAGCCCTGCAGGCCCACTGCCCTGCACCACCCCTGCGTTTCAGGATGTGGGGAACAGAGCCCCTCATCCCGGGAGGGGCTGCTGTGTCCATCTGCCTTCTGCATAAACAGTGTCAGAATCGTCAAGGGAAGTTTAAAAGGGCCCAGTTCTGCCCTTGCGCCCCACACTCCCTCTTGGTCACTCCGAGGTGTATCTGGCAGGCTGTGTATGGTGTCCTCCTTTCTGACATCACCCCTGATGTAACCTTTAAAGCAAAGCACGCCATCCCCCTACCTTCATCTAGCAGAAACACATGCTGTGAAGCAGAGGTGCGGTCTGCCCGCTGGGCCTGGCCCCTCCTGTCCCTGTGTGGAGACTGTGACCTGGTGAGCGTGGAATGCGCCCCACCCTGACTCAGGAGGGCCCCTCCTTGTGCTGTGCTCCTGGAGGCCCTGCCTGTCCCCCGCCCTTGCCCCAGGGCCTGGTCTCCTGGGGTCTGCCTTGCCCAGGCTTTGGGAGGGGGCCACAGTCACTTCCTGAACTTGGACGTCACCGTGACCCCCCAGCCGTGTGTGAACTGGGGGTTTTGAAGCTTGAAGGAAGCTTTGCTCGAGGGTACTTGTTTGGAACAGGTGTGTCACCATGCCTGCGCCTGGTGTGAGCACAGAGCAGAACGTGGGGTAGGGGGACACCTCGTCCGGGTAGGGGGACACCTTGTCCTGTCGTCTCTGCCGAGACCGCCTCCTTGTACCCGCTTGTAGGGAGCCACTTCGTAGGGAGCCACTCGGCTTATTGTTCTCGAGAGCTGCCTCCATGTCTATTTCAGGAAGCTGGCTTCATTAGAAGGGTCACTCCTAACTATAGAACATTACTCACTGGCCGATCAGACAGTGCGCTCGAGAAAGTTCTCTAGTTTTGGGTCTGAAATGCCGGAATGGACAGATGCGGCCCAATATTTGTTCAGTCTTTCAAAAAGTATTTTCGCAGTGGAATGAAAAGAGCTCCCAGGACGGAGCGCTCACAGCTGGGAAAACAGCTGCTGCTTTGAAGACGGTTTTCCCAGGCACAGGGGTCATGTCTCCTGCTGCGAGGGGCAGAGATGGCGTCTGGCGTTAGGGAGGGCTCCTGGCCGAGACAGGCCTGTCTGAGCTGGGCCGCCCCTGGGTCGCGCGCCTGGAGGAGCTGGGAGGAGCCCATCCCTCAGACACGCACCTGAGGCCGAGGGGCGCACCTGCCTGTCCCTCCAGGTGTCAACCCACTGCGTCTTTGCTCAGAAGCCTTTCAACTTGCCTTTAAGTTGAAAGGCAAGTGGGATTAAGGTTTTGGCTCCCCAGTGACCACCGGCTTTGGCTCTGCCTTCGAGTCCCAGGCCTCTGCTGGCCCGGCAGAGCCCGGCCTGTTCTTCAGGGCTGAGCATGGTAGCCACCAAAGCCAGACACCTCCACCCAGCAGCCCTCTGGGCCTGGAGGGGCAAGGCAGCTGGAGCCAGGCCCCATCTGGTGTGGGGCAGGGCAGAAGTGTGTGGCGGGCGTCCGTGAGTCTGGGCTGCGTGCCTCGGGGCCAGGACCTGGGGCTCAGCACGCAAGACAGGCTGAAGCTTACGGACAGACGTGTGTCAGGGTACAGACCCACTGCGGTGACAGAGCCCCCAAAATACAGGGCCCTGAATAGAAGAGGGATCTCGCAGCAGAGCTGCCCGGCTCCAGGCTGCCAGCGGTGGCTTCCTGGCCCTATTCCGGGCTGGCTCCCCTGGTATCTCAGGCTGGAAGGCTGTGCCTCTTGACATCTTCATCCGGTTCTCCCTCCCTGGCCTGGCCCCCAGCTGCTGCTTTTTTTTTTAAGTTTTTTTGATGGGGACCACTTTATTTGTAAGTCTTTGTTGGATTTGTTACGATGCTGATGCTGATGCTGCTTCTATTTTCTTGGCCACAAGGCCCTCGGGGTGATAGTTCCCCAACCAGGATCGAACCTGACCCCCGCCCCCATCGGGAGCACAGTCTTAACCATTGGATGGCCAGGGAAGTCACCTCTTGCTTCCCAACACTACTTTTAAAAAGCCATTCATTGGTATTTCCCAGCCAGGCCTGGGGGGGCGAGGACCCCGGTGGACCCCGCTGCACCACTCCCCTCCTCTCTTGCAGCCTTCCAGGGAATTGGCCTGGAAGGCCCGTTCTTCCCGATTTTCCCCTATTTTGAGGGCCTGATTTTTGTAAGTGTTGCCTGAAGCAGAGGTTGTCAGGTTGTATAGCAGGGTGGTGGCCTCCTGGGCGAGCTCACTGACTTCCTCAGCCGTGTGGGCGCTCAACCCTCCACTGCTGACTCCGCAGAGAAGTGGGTTCGGCGGGTGGCGGGGCGGGGGTGAAGCTGTGGGTGGAGACAGTGGCCGCCGTGGTCTTCCTCGTCTCTGGGTGGGTTTACACTGTCGAGTCAGCTGAAGAGGGAGTGTTCTGCGCAGGGCTGAGCCTCCTGCCTGGTTGGTCGTGGGGGCTGGCTGTGCCCGAGGCTCCTGGGAGCGGGGGGGGGCCATGTGCGTCCGGGCGGCAGTACGGCCTGGGATGGAGGGCCGGGGCCAGTCGCTGGACAGACGGGGACCGCGCCTTCTGCAGTGGCTGGACTCTGCAGGACTCCCTGCAGCGGATTTCTTGTGCTAAGTTTTAGAGTGACTTCACCCACTTTCGAGGCCTAGAGTCGCAGTCAGGGTTCGGTCCACTTTTGTTCTATGTTTCTTTAGCCTGTAAACCCTTGTTCCCAGATGAGATCCCCACCCTCTGGACAATGGCAAAACCCAGACCCACTCAGAGCAGCTGGCTTTCTGACGGCACTGAACTGGGCGCTGCAGGCAAGGCTGCAGCGGGGCCCCCGGGTGCAGGGATCAGGGGCCTGGGGATCGCCCCAGGACGGAAGCGCCTTTCCTGGGCTCTCCAGCCTCGTGGAGCGTGTCGGCCTCCACGCTGGTGTTGAGGCGCCAGGGTGGGTCCTGCTCTGATGGCTGGTGCTCCTGCTTCCTTGAGACACAACCCCTCCGGCCCCCATCTTCTGGCCCCACGACCCTTCCCTGTGGGCTTGCTGGTGGATGTAGGCCTTAGAGGGTGCCACAGGGCATGGTGGGCTCAGCAGGTCACACACCCTTGACCAGGAGGCTGGTGGGCACTCGGTGGGAAACGGGGCTGGGCCGGCGACTCTGCCTTCCTCCTGCCCCCCACGTCCTTGATGTGGTGCTCAGAGGCCGAGAGACCTGAGCAGAGGCGCTTCTGTGCAGCCGCCCCGCCCTGTCCTGTGCTCACACCCAGCACACACACACACACCACCCATCAGGTGCCCACACCCAGCCTGCACACACACACACACACACACCACCCCACACGCCCCTAGCTCACTGCTGCCGAAGTCCAGGCCCAGTTCCCACCCCTGTGGCTGCTCCATGCTTGCCCTTCCCCGCCCGTGTCTGCTTCTGTCGTGGCAGCTCTGCCTTGGGAATCAGTGCGTCACTAACGTGCTGGATTCCTGATGGTTGAGGATCGTTTCAGGGGTGTTTCTCCCACACCTGTGGGGTAAAGGGCCAGCCAGGAGGGTGGTTTAGGTCCCCAGCCTTCCCTCCAATGGGGTGGGTGCACAGCCCAGGTTCTACTGACGTGAATGCCCCACTGCCGCCACAGGGGCACGGGCCGGGGAGGGGTAGGTGACGGAGCCATGGGGCCTCTGGGAGGTCACGCGGGGTACTGAGCTGGCCTTTGTGCCAGGCGCTCCCCGCCGCTGGGCTCCTGGCGGCCGTGAGGAGCCTTAGCTCCGGAGGGTGGGGTCGCCAGGAACCCGCAAAGCCCCCGAACGCCTTGATCTCGCCTGTGCCTCTCCTGCCGGTATGATTAAATCAGCCTCTGCTGTCAGACAAGCACTCTGAGAGGGCGGGCATGAGGGGCTGGGCCTGGAGCCCGCGCGGGACAGGTTGTGGGCCTGCCTCCAGACCGGGCGCCGGGCTCTCAGGTGCAAAGGGGCTCGAGGGCACCGGGTCCAGGGAGAACCCCCTGTTGGTTAAGTCGGGTCGGTCCCTGCCCTTCAGACTCCTGGGGCTGCCTGCGCACCTCGTTTGCTGAGGGTCCGGGACATGGCTCACTAGCCCACTGTCTCCCCAGCCTCCCAGCTGGGACGAGAGCAAGTGAGCACCCCACGCTGGGCTCCTCCTGTGGTGGGGACTTGCCAGGATCGGGGTGCGGAGCGGCTTGAGCCTTCAGTGGGGCCTGAGTCACTGGAGACGCCTGGTGAATGCAGGTATTTGCTTGGGACAAAGACTCTTTTTGGAAGTTTGCACCCGTGAAGAACTGTTAAAACTAAAACTGGCCCATCTCCTGTCAGCTAAACATTGTCCAGCGTGCCCTTGGGAAGGCCCCTCCGAGAAGCTTATCCTGGTTCCCCGAGTGTGCGACGTGCATGGGGCTCCCTCCAAGTGCTGGGAGGGGAGCGTCCAGGGCTCAGGCAGTGTTGTCCGGCCAGGGGTTGGCCTGCCGACATGGGGTGTTTCTCTTGTGAGGAAGGGTGGCTCTGCAGCTGAAGCTCTGAGCGCCCCCCTCCCCAGTGGGGAACCACTTAGATGGAGAATTTAGAGGCATTGGCGACAGTTTTATTGACAGAAGGCTGAACAGCCTCAGACTTGTTAGGTTTCTTTCTTACGGTCTAACCAGAAGGGCCACATCTGTGTCGCCACTGTCACCGCTGTTTCAGAGGCGGGTTCTTCATACGGCTGCCGCGCCCCGCCCTTCCAGAGGTGCAGAAACGCTGTGCACAGAGGTGCCCCCAGGTGTGGGGGGAGGCGCGGGGCTGGTGCACACCCGCGGTGGAGAGCACCCCACACCTCCAGCTCACTCAGCTGTGCGCGTTCCGTCCCCCAGACGGCGGGTCCATGGCGCATCCACCTGGAAACAAGGCTGCCTCATCCCAGCGCCCCCCTTACTGCTCTCCTTGGGCCTCAGAAGCGTCTTCCCCGGGGCCCAGGGTGTGCCAGAGGGCCACGCGGGGCGCCGTCCACCCCCGCGGCCCCTACACGGTGCTGCTCCGCTTCACCTCGGCCTGCTCCGTGCTGTCCGGGACCACGGCCTTCAGGGCCGCGTGGCAGAAGCGGTTCAGGGCCGACAGGCCAGTTTTCTGCTCCACGTAGAGCCGCAGCTTGTCGCGGAAGGTCTCCCCGAGGAAGCTGTAGATGAGCGGGTTGAGGCAGCTGTTGGAGAAGGCGGCCAGGTTGACCACGTGGCCGGCCAGCGGGTGCGCATGGCGGGGGGAGCGCTGGCAGGGGGCGGCGCCAGGTGGCCCGCGCTGAAGCAGGTGCACGCTGATGAAGACGTTCTCGGGCAGCCAGCACACGAAGAAGACCAGCACCACGGCCAGGATCATGCGCAGCGCCTTCTGCCTCCGCGGGCGCAGGCCGCGGTGCCGGTGCGCGCGCACCAGCACGCGCACGATGAGCGAGTAGCAGAGGCCGATGACGGCGAAGGGCAGCAGGAAGCCGAGCGTGACCTCCAGCCACTGCACCTCCCGGACGTCCGCGAAGCAGACGCACACATCTTCGCTGTGCTGTAGGTGGACGGCCGTGAAGGGCACCAGCGTGGCGGACACGGAGGCCATCCAGATGAGGCCGCAGCTCAGCCGTGCACGGGGCTTGGTGCGGAAGGGGCCGCAGCGCACGGCCTTGGCCAGGGCCAGGTAGCGGTCGAAGCTCATCCAGGTGAGGAAGAAGACGCTGCTGTACATGTTGACCTGCAGGAAGAGTGACATGAAGGTGCAGAGCGCAGCGATGTCATAGTACTGCTCATCCAGGTTGAACACCTCGATCAGCGAGTCCGCCACCAGGATGAGGTCCGCGGCCGCCAGGTTGATGAAGTACAGATCGGGGATGGTCATCTTCTCCCGGAAGCGGATGTTCACCACCAGGATGAGCAGGTTGCCCACGAAGCCGATGGGGAAGAGGAAGATGGTGTACAGGCAGGACAGGAAGAGCCCGATGGCGTACTGCTGCCGCTCCGAGAGCGCCGCTGAGCCGTTGGCCAGCGCACGCGGCAGCTCCAGCCCCTCAGCTGTGCTGTTGTCGGTGCCCGGTGGCAGCTCCATGCCAAGCGGGAGCCCCGGGGGACGGCCGGGCTCTCAGGATGTGCTGCGCGGCTCCCATAAGCCCGTGCAGAGCAGGAAACGCATCTTGAGAGAGAAAGGTGGCGCTCCTGAAAGTGAGCCAGGCGTCCGTGAGGCCAGAGCGGGTCCCTGGGTGCCTCTGCAGCCAGAGGCTGCGGTCCGTGTCTGCGCTGTGCCCACGCCCTCGCTCCAGGGCCACCTGGGAAGCGAGAGCAGAGGGTCAGCGGGTTCCAGGGCTTGCCCGGGCGGGCTGGGTGGGTCCCCTTGGCCCAGAGGGTGGCCGGCCCTGAGCTGGAGCCGGGGAGTCACACGAAGAAAACACTCGGGTTCTCCCAAGGCTCCAGGGCCCTGGGCCTGAGGCCTGCCGGACCCAGCTCTGGAGGGAGCAGGGCGGGATGTCCACGGGGGGCCTTAGGAGGACGGGAAGGGGACGGTGACGCGCCGAGAGCGTGGACTCAGCACACCCAAGGTGCGGCGGGCTTTGCTCTTACAGCTGCACAGGTCGGGGGAGCCCAGTGGTTCTGGCCGACCCTGAGTTCAGGTGCTGAACGCAAAGTTGTTTTCATAACATGAAATGAGAAAAGATGGTCATTGTTTCAGGACCTCAGATTTAAAATTTGTCTTACTGTTTTGTCGGTTATCGTAAAACCAAATGTATTTCTTGCTGCTCCTTGCAGCCTGGAAACCTGGAGGCCGGAGAGAAGCCCTCCCAGACCTTTGCTCTGTCAGTCCTGTTGGCCACCAGCGCCCGCTGGACACGGTCTCTGCTCACATGCTCCCTGAGTCTCCGGGCAGGGCCTGGGGTATCAGGGCGCCCCAGGCTGAGGGGCAGGTGGCCAGGCAGCGGGGCGGGAGGGAGGAGCCCTAGCAACCCGGCCTGGAGAGTTTCCGCCTCACCTGAGAGATGGTCGTGAATCGTGAACCGTTTCCACTGTGTTGCCAAAGCAACAGACACTTCCTGAGCAAGCACTTGAAAACACCGTTAAAAACAAGGAAAGGAAAGAGATGAATCAGGATCTTGGTGTCAGTTGTTTTGAAAATACTCAGTAACCCCTGCTTCTGGGGTTGACAAACTGGATTTTACTGGTGGTTCTGTGTTTTCTCTTCATCTTTGCCAGGTAATCCCAACTTGAACCACATAAATGCCATTGTTTTCGGATCTCATCTGTAATGTTTAAAGCCTCTGTTTTTAAATTTCTTTGTAAAAGCTGCTTAGAGTATTTGCTTTGCTCTTTTAATGTGGGAATCTTGGAGAGTTCTGGGCCGATTCTCCCAAAGTTCAAGGCAAGCAGAGCCCGTGTGCCTGCCTGCCCTCTTCTTTCCCGAGTAAGCGGTCTCCCGTCCTAGACTGTTGCTGCTGTTTCTGTGCTAGTCTTGAGAAAAGAGCAACGTGAGTCTTAACTGCTGATACACTTTCCTCATGAAAGTTGGCCATGAATTTACAAATAGAAAGGTGAGTGTTAAACAGCGGGGCATTGTCTTGTTTCAGATTGCCGTCGATTGCCCAGATCTAGGAAAACAAGCCACGCTCTTGTGAGATCTGGTGAGCTGAGTGCCTCAGTCGTGTCCAATTCTGCGACCCCATGGACTGTAGCCCGCCAGACTCCTCTGTTCATGGGATTTTCCAGGCAAGAACACTGGAGTGGGTTGCCATTTCCTTTCCCAGGGAGATCTATTAGCTATGTATTCTACATATTAAATTAATCTCAGGCTGGTGGGCATCCTCACTGAAGTAGAGAGGAAAGTGCCAGCTGTCAGAGGACAAAAACCGTTCACCGTCCCTGCTGTCCTGTGAAGAAAAGGACCTTCCCGCCGAGCCTCCGATTGAAGTCCTGGTGGGGCGCCCGGATTGTCCACACCAGCCCAGCCGCTGTTCAGCACCCCAGGCGAGCCTGCCCAAGCCAGCTGCCTGGCCCCCGTCCATCCCGGCGCCTAAGACCCCCTTACCTGTGCCGTCTCTGGCCACCCGACGCGCCTGGCTTTGACCAGACCTGTCACGTCCGTCCCCTGGAGCAGGGCTCCGCCGGCCTCCCGACGTCTCCCTGCCGGGGAGCAGCAGTGATTCTGGACTTGGGGTGGAATCAGGACCTTCACGAGACTCCAGAGAGGAGCAGGGAGGAGCAGGAAGCCTCAGCACCCAGCCCTTGGCCAGCCCGCCCGCCGTCCTCCCAGCCAGGCCTGCCCCTGGCGGCCTCAGGCTTTATAGGCTGCTGGCGGCCTCCTGCCTGTCCGGCTGTAACCCCTTCAGTGCCGGCCTTTTTCTCACCCTGCAGCGCTGAGCTGGGCCCCACCCAGCGTCTTCCTGGGAGTTTGCAGTTGACTGGTGTTGCTTCACCTGCTGATACAAACTTTTCTTTTTAACTTTGAAGGGGCTGTCAGCGGGCCTTGTTTGTCTTTCAGAGAATAACTGTTATTCTTCGTCGAAGCTTACATATTGTTGGCTTGTTTTAGCAAGAGGCTGCCTTTAAGACTAACCACCAAACTTCCTAAGTTTAGAGAGTAGCGTGTGAATTATCATAGAGAATTTAACCTACGAATCTCAAGACATCTATAGACAAATGCAAACCCAGCGAGCAGTGAGCAGGCAGGTGAGTTCCAGGCCGGGTAGTGTTTCCTACTGGAGAGGAGCCAGCTCAGCCTCCCCTCGTCCCACCCTGCCTCCTCCTGAAGCCCCTGGAGGGCTCCTCCTTCGGCTGCTGCCTCAGGCCCCTCTTCCTGCCACAGCCCCGCTCTCCCGCCCAACCCGGCCCAGTGCTGACTGAGCACGCACTCCACCTGCCGGTGGCTGGGAGAGGCTGGCGCAGCCGCCCCAGCGTCTGGGTGCGCAGCTCCGGCCAAGGATCTGCGGGCGTGAGTCCCTGACTCTCCTTGACGCTGCGTTCTAACCCGTCTCACAGCTTCCTCGTGGTGTCTTTTTTTTTTTTTTTTTTACGTACGTTTTTGGGGTTTTTTTTGAAGCTGTGAGACTGAAGTCTGATTGGTTTTTGGATGATGAACGAATGAAGCAGCCTGCTGCAGTGAGCCCTGGGGCGGCGTGCATGCTTCCTGCAATCGGAGGGCTGCTGACAGCGGGAGTGTGGATGCGGGCGGGTCCCCAGCCCCGTGCCTCATGCTGCATCCTGTGAGTGAGCTCCAAGGCGTTGGAGTGATGCTGACTTGACATCCTTCAGGTGTATGTTTTAGGAAAGGTTCCTGTTTCAGCAGCTTCCCAGGTGGCGGTAATGGTGAAGAATCTGCCTGCCAATACAGTAGATGTGGGTTCGATTCCTGGGTCTAGAAGATCCCCTGAAGGAGGGCATGGTGACCCACTCCAGTGTTCTTGCCTGGAGAATCTCATGGACAGAGGAGCCTGGCGGGCTACAGTCCACGGGGTCACAAAGAGTTGGACACAACTGAAGCAGCTTAGCAGGCACGCACCTATTTTCAGCAGAATACAGTGTTGAATTTCTTATGGAAAAATCCCGATACTCAGGGTTCTTCCCAGCCGTGCTTCTGATAGGCTCGCCTTTTGAAGGATGGCCCAGTAGCATCAACGGGGTTGATTTGATCTTAGACCTATTTCTGGCCAGCTGCACACAGGATGCTTTCCGCACCAGCAGTGCTGGGGACGCCATCTTGAGAGAAATGACTCATGAGAAAGCACAGCTTCCTCTCCAGTTAAATAAATAAAGCGCAAACTCGGGCCCTGAAATAGCCGAGCGGCCGCTGCCTCCTGGCGGGAACACAGCCTTCGCGCCCTGAGCACGACACCCCGAGTGTCCCGAGCGCACCTGGGCCGTGGGCCGGCGCTTCGGGCTCCCCACCGGGGCTGAGCTGGGGCTGCCAGGCCAGAGGCCCGCTGTTCCGTGGCTGCGAATGGGGAGGCGTCTGCCCTCCTGCCGCTGCCGAGTGCAAGGGCCAGGCCCGCGTGAGAGGCGGCAGGCCGTCGGACCCGTCAAGAGCCACGTGGACACCCAGCCCCACCGGGCGGTTACTCGGCGCCCGCGGGCGGCCGGCCGCACTGCGCTGGGGGGACAGAGCCGCCCGGCCGAGCGCGCCTGGGTGGGGTGACGGCTGTGCGCGCGCCTTGGGCGGGGGCTGCCCTGAGAAAGGGAGCGTTCCGGGCCCACCGATTCTCGAGGTGGCTGGGCGGGCGTGGGAAGCGACGGGGCCCGGGAGGGTTCCAGCCGGGTCGTGCTGGGGCAGGGTGGTACGAGACCCCTGGGCCTCCACCGCCAGCATCCTCTCCACTCCTGCCCCGCCCCCGCGCTGAGGTTTGGACAGACGGACGAGTGCGTCTGGGAGTTCCAGCGTCTCGATTTCCGGCTAGGTCGAGCGTCCTGCTGGTCCCACCCGGGCCTCTGCCTTCGGGGAGGACAGCCAGAGCGCGCGTTGCATGGGGGCAGGGCGCCACGGCCTCTGGACCCAGAGAAACTCTGACCCTCGCGGCCTCTCTGCGAGGTGGGGGTCTGCTCTGGTCGAGTCCTGGAGGGAGGACTTTAAATAACTGCGCAGGCCGCCCCGCCAAAAAATCACCTTGTTTCCCTGTAAATGTCCCGCTCCTCAGATTTTAAGCGGGGAGAGGACACGGCTGTGAGTTCAGAGGAAACTGAAGTCAGTAACATCGGAAACTTCCCACGGAAGGCCGAGAGGCGGGCGGGGTGGAGGCGCACGGTGACCACGGCCTTGCGTCGGCCTGCGCTCTCCTCTCCGTGGGTTTGCCGTGGCTCTCCTCCTCGCCGTCCAGCTCCCGCGTGTGCCCATCGCATGCGGGCGTGACGCCGACGCCCTGCGGAAACGTTGCTTGGTGTGCGTTTGCGTCGCCGTGCTGGCTTTATTCTGGCCCACCGCGGGCCCTGCCCGCGTCCTGACGCCGTTGTGCGCCCCGCGCGTGGGAGGCGGCCGTCTGGACCCGCTGGTTCCCGGGCGTGTCTGGCTCCCTTGGTCCGAGAGCCACGGTGACGTTTCCTGTGTGCCGGTGCAAGGCTGTGAGCGATCGCCCGGGCGCTGAGGGACGTCAGAATTAAGATGGACAAGCAGACCGAGAGGAAGCAGTGGGCCCGTCTCTTTAATTAAGGCACATCGGAGCAAAGACCTCACGAGCGTCAAGGCCGGTCGGAAGACTGCATCAGCAGGCCGTCCTGGCATCCGCTCACAGGGCAACTGGTGTTTGCGGCACCGGGGGCTCTGCTGGTGTTGTGAGCTGTCACGCGTCCTGGGGGCAGGGCAGGGGGGAGGGACAGCCCAAGGCCCGCTTCTTCTGGGGTCCAGGCTTCTGTCCGAGGCTGGGGCCTTCCTCAGGGCTAGAGGAGCCCCGGCTTCACTGCATCATGCTTCTCTACGTGTGGTGGGCTGTCTGATGGGAGGCCATGGGGTCCGCAGATGAGAGTTGGTGTCCTGGCGTGGCCAAGGTCACCTGAACTCAAGCCCTGGCCTCCCCATCTGCATGGTGGACACTGGAACAGCCCCTGCCCCAGGGTGGGCGCTGGGTGCGCTGACCCCACGTCCCGCTGGCCCGCAGGGGACGTTCTGTCCCCTCCAGGGTACAGGGCAGCACTCTGCTCCCTCCTGGCCTCAGGCTTGTGAGCAGACGGGAGACTCTGTGGCCTCAACCACCTGCAGACCCAGGTTGGGGTCCACCCGGGGTGCGGTGTCCCGCTCCCTCAGTCCCCGGTCTGGGGGGCTGCCCGGTGCAGAATGGTGGACCCTGGGGTTCCAAGCCCTCCTCCCAGTGGGACCCTGGCGCACACACCTTACTGGCAACAGCCATCTCATTGGCCAGGCCGACCAGCTCTCTCCTCACCTCCACTTCTGAGCGAGTTTGGAAAGATAACAGGAGACACGGAGATGCTCTCAGGAAACCACCCACAGTTCCCTGCTGCCCCTCCCACCTCCTCATTCCCCCGCCACCCGCCCACAGCCTGGGCTCCCCTCCCCTCCCCCCAGGAAAAGAGGGGCAGAGAGGGGCGTGGCTCTCGGGAGTTGGGCGCCCCCCGCAGGCAGACGCCTTGGCCACACTTTCTCCATAGATTTGCTCTGAGCTGAGGGGCGTCCCTGTGGCTCAGGTGGTAAAAGAATCCACCTGCAATGCAGGAGACCCCGGGTTGATTCCTGGGTTGGGAAGATCCTCTGGAAAAGAGAGAAGCTCCCCTCCAGCATTCTTGGACTTCCCTTATGGCTCCGTAGTAAAGAATCCACCTGCAACGTGGGAGACCTGGGTTCCATCCCTGGGTTAGGAAGACCTCCTGGAGAAGGGAAAAGCTACCCACTCCAGTATCCTGGCCTGCAGAATTCCATGGACTGTATAGTCCATGGGGTCACAGGGTCCGCCATGACTGAGCGCCTCTCACTTTCACTGAGTCGGTTGCAAGCTGGCGCAGGCCTGACCCCCATGCTGAGCTGAGTCCCCGACGGCACCGGGTCACTGGCGTTTCAGGACGTGCCCACGGTGAGGTCCATGGTCAGAGGGCATCCGCCCTGTAAGCGCGACCCACCTCGGATGTCCTCACAGCCTGGTGACGAGCCCCGCAGACCTCGCTGTGTGGACGGGCAGCTGGCTGGAAGTGCTGCTGCCCTTCTGGGTTTGTTCTCCGGAGGCGGAGCTGCGTCCGAGCCTGCAGGTGGGTTTCCACCTGAACATGAGCTTCCTCCTCTTGGGTGAGTTTTTAAGGGCAGGCTGGCCGGTTTTCAGGGAAGCGGTGTCAGCATGTGACGCTGCCAGCGTCCCTCCACGGGACTGTCCGGCCCGCCTGCCCGAACCCTTGTCCAAGGCTCCCACGTGAGGTTCGGAATTTCCTGAGGAGATGGGCCCCCCTGGCTTATTCTGGTGCCAGTTTAGGGCCAAGGATTGGGCATTCTGGGGCCCCTCCCTCAGCCTTGGCAAAAGGGCTGCCGAGGTCCAGCCTCAGGGTCCCCTGAGAGCTTTGGCAGCCCTGGCCCTGAAAATGTGTTCCCTACATGGCTCCTGAAATAGCCCTGATATGGTCTAGGAAGCCGGCCCAGCTCACCAGGACTGCTTCCTGGGGCTAGAAGGTGGGTGGTCTGTGTGGGGCGTGGGTGGGTGGAGTCCCGGCTTGCTCTGTCTTCTCCAGCTTTTTGGGGCTAACCTGCTTCCTTCCAGACCCGCATCTGCGCGGGGGAGGCTGGCGTTGGGCCGGGGGCACTGCCGAGGTCTGCGGGTTTCCTGGCTTCCACAGTCTTGCGGACATCTCCGTGGGCGCTAGCTCCCCGCCGCCCCTCCCCTGGGCTCTTGTTTCTGGGTCTTGGCTCTCCATCCTGAGCACGAACCTTTGCGGTCTGCTTGTCTCGGTGGCTCTGCGCCCCCTCTTCTGCGAGTGCTTGTCACCGCGCTGTGAACTCTGCCAGCTCAGACTCTACTGCCCTTGGGTTGTGTGTTCCGACGGGCCTCGGCCCGCGGGGGTGTAGCCTTGAGCCCAGCGCCCATCCCACTAGCCTGCTGGCGTGGGGGCACCCGGCATCCTAGCCCTTTGCTCTTGGCCGGCCCCTTGTCCCTCGTGCCCACTGGCAGAACTGGCTTCTGAGGGCCTTGCTGCCTGCGGGTGTGTCCACCGCGGCACCTGTGGGGGCCAAGGGCCGGGGTGAGGCACGTGTCCCGTGCAGCTGCACCCACCAGGCTGGGCCCTGGGCGGCGGGGTGGGTGGGGCGGTGCACACCGGCCTCTTCGAGTGCTCGGCCCCGCAGGCCCCTGCCGTCTGGGTTAACGCCCACGGCTGCCTTCCTGCGGGCTCTGCTCCTCTGCCCAGTGGGCAGTGCGCTGCGTTACCCGAGGTGACTGCGCGTGGAGTGCAGTGCCCCCTGCGCCCTCGGCCCTCTGCCTCCTGAGAGCCGCCCGCGCCGCACCCGTGGGTTCGATGCCCCGGGCCATGCATTGTGCGCGCCTCCACGGCCCGGCCCGGGGCCTGTCTTGTAAAGGCAGGGCTTGCTGTGGCCTCCGAGGCCCCAGGAGCCTGGGCCGGGGAGTCCGCGTGCAGCTCAGCTCCTGAAGAAAACCCCGGACGGGACGCGTGAGCGGCGGGGCCTCCTCGAGAGTCGGGGCCGCGCTGGTAGCCGCGGCCTGCGCCCAGGGTGGAGGACCGTGGCGGCCACCGGAGGGCGCCCCGCTCCGCTCCCGCGGTCACCGAGCCGCCCCTCGGCCCGCTTGGAACCCGGATCCCATCGGCTCTCTGCGTCGTGGCTCTCGCGGTGGCGGGGGCAGGCGGTTTGGCAGTGGCCTTCCCCTGGCCCCCATGGAGCAGCTGGGAAACCTGCACTCGGGAAGGAAGTGCCCGGTTCCCAGTGTCCCGCAGAGCAGTGCTGACGGAGGGCACAGCTGTGCGAGCAGACCCCCGCCTCCCCAAGCCCTGGCCCCCGCGGGTGTGTGGGACCCAACTACCACCAGTGCCGTGGACACACCATGGGCCCTTGGACAGCTCGGGGCTTAGCCGTTGGACTTACGACCCCGTGGTGCAGGGTCAGCCCTGGCCAGTACAGAGGCGCCACGGAGTAACCAAAAAGGCTGGAGTTTGTTTAACTCATTGGGGAAAGACTTGTTTTGTGATACCTCTGTGTGCTGTTAGCTGACATGTCACACACGCCGAGAAACACACACATTGGCCTCCAGAAACTGGCTAGTAAGTATTGAGTAGTTTAATCTTCAAACCTGTGGGCTTTCTTCTGCAGTTTCTCAGACACACCTGCAGCAATTCAAGCCATCTAGGCAGATGCAACGGGCTAGAAATGAGAAGGCCCCCACATTTCCCGCCTGATTTTGACTTCAAGAACTTGATGTGTAATTTAGCCTATTAATGACTTATTTCTGGTTTGTCCTTTAGTCAGGTCCTTTTTATAAAGAAACAAATGTTAGGCTTTTTTTAATTAAAAAAAAAATTATTTACGTCTTGGCTGCGCTGGGCCGTCACTGCCGCACGCAGGCTCTCCCCTGGTTCTGGTGAGCAGGGCTACTCCCCGGTCGCGGTGCACGGGCCCCTCATTGCGGTGGCTTCTCATCGCAGAGCACGGGCTGCAGGCGCACAGGCCTCAGTGACTCCGGCTTGCAGGTTCTAGGGCAGGCGCTCGGTGCCTGTGGAGCGCGGACTCGAGCTCCACAGCACGTGGGGTCTTCCCGGACCAGGGACTGAACCCGCGTCCCCTGCATTGCCAGGAAGATTCCTACCCATTGCACCACCAGGAAGTCCTGACCTCTTGATAACATCTGCCACGGTCAGCCAAAGACCCAGTTTCTCACAGTAAGTTTATAACCTCCGTGAAACAAACCCAAGAAGTTCACCTTTGGGGACCCTGAGTGATGGAGGCTGGCAGGGTGGGCGAGTTTGTCTGCTGACAAAAGTAAGGCCGTCAAAACCACAGTCGGGGACTCCCCTGGTGGCCCAGGGGTGAAGACTCCGTGCTTCCAATGCAGAGGCTGTGGGTTTGATCCCTGGTCGGGAACTAAGATCCCACACGCCACACAGTCAAAACACATGCACACTCAGAGTCTGTTAAAGAAGAGAAAGGGCAGCGCGCCCGGTCTACCTTGGCGTTTCCCAAACAACTGCTCGTTCCCTTCTAAATGCCTTTCTGTGTACGGCCACAAACCCCGAGGCTGCCTGGTCGCATCGAAATGGCTCAAACTTCACTCACTTTTTTAGCAACTGTGGCAGGAGTACTAGGAATCAAACCTTCTGGGACAGCCAGAAGCAACCCAGCACTCAGCGAATGGTCGTCCAGCCAGCATCATGGAAAGTAGATTGGTGTGGTGCTACTGGCCGAGGCGAGGTGGGCCTGCTCCTCGAGCTGGGGGGCAGAGGGCAGATCTGGGACGCAGCAGCAGTGGAGGGGTCTGCACCCGGGACCCTGGCTCGTCCCGTCAGCGGTAGCGGTGGACGCCAGGACAGAAGCGTGCAGCTGCTGCCACGACACCCTCTCCCCGGAGGTCCCCGAGGCCAGCCAGCTTGCAACCAAAGCCACTGAGAAACGGAATAAAAAGTGATTTTAGGCCCCCTGTGCTGTGTGGGGGAAGCAAGCCGAGGGGCTGAGGGAGGGGGGCTGCGGGCAGAGATCTGGGCTCTCGGGGCGCACCTTCTCCAAGGAGCCCCTGATGCAGGAGGAAGGGCCGCTTCCCTCTACTGGCTCCTGCTCCCCCCAGGCGGCACTGGCTCCGGGACCCTGAGGAGGGCATCCATCACCCCTCGGCATGGCCGCTGCTGTCTTGGGATCCTGGGGGTGGGGGGGCATGCTGGGAGAGCGGAGACATCCACCTGAGGCCCTGCGGATTTGAGGAGAGCTTCCACCAGGCCCTGGGGCCCTGGAGCAGCCGGCCAGCATCTGTGCTTGTCACTGCCAGCAGCACCCAGAGCCTCAGCAGTTCCTGCTGCTCCGTCCCCCAGGGTCTACTGCAGCCCCGGAGTGCAGCGTTTGTCCGTAGTTCTGCACGGCTCATCCGCCTGGAGGGTAATCAGTCTGCAGGTAGAAATGCATGCACCTCACTCTCTTGGCTCCACTTCCCAAGAGACGGGGGCCACACTGGGCAGTTTACCCAACAGTGCCACAGAGCGGAGCAGCCTGGTCCTGGGGCAACGGGTGGTCAGTGAGCACCCCGCGTGTATTTACGGCAGCAGCCGGGCGGGGGCAGCGCCCAGCGTCACCTTCATCTTTCGGCTGGAAAGACTGCAGCCTTGAGAAACAGACCTTTGCTTTTAGGGTGTTTCAGGGTTCAGAACAGGGTTGGGGGCTGTGATTTCTTCATGAAGACGAGGGTAGGGGAGAGGGAGGCGCCCCCAGGTCCCCACAGCTGGCACTGACAGAAAGTGGAGTGCGGGGGCAGGGGGGCTCTGCACCCCAGGCTGGTCGGGTCATCTAGGCTGCATCTTCCACCTGTCCGGGGCGCTGCAGCCCAGTGAGCCCGCCTGCCCAGATCCTTCTTTCCTGTGGTTAGGCCCTTTGGCTTTCGGGGTTAGAAATCCTGAGAGCATTTTCCTCCCTTCGGCTTATTGACGCTCGACTTCTGTGCACACTTTGGGGAGTCGTTCAGGACAGGCCCACACCGGACCAGCGTGGGCGCGGGCACTCCTGGCGGCCGCAGATGCCCCATCGGGCCCCTCCCGCGGCAGGTGTGTCCAGGGATGCCTGCAGCCCCGCCTGGCTCTGCACACTTGCCACCCGAGTGTGTTTGTATTTCCTTCATTTTAATACCGTCTGACTTAACTATCAAACTTCTCCTCATAAACAAAGTAAGAGCAGGGGAACGGGACGGCTAGTATTTTAACAGTACAAAGTATAAATACTGGCGTTAGGCTTTCATTCCTTCGTTTGAGGCCATGGGGAAGCGGGCTGTTGTGGGCGCGGACCTGAAAGGTGCTGCGGGAGACGAGCACGCCCAAGGGCGGCCGGCTGAGGACTCCGCGCATCCTCACACCGGGCGGGCGCCTGGGGAACTCCAAGGGGCTGCGCCTGCTTCTGCCTCGTCTCCAGGAGCAAGGGAGCAGGGGCTGGAGTCAGCATCGTCTCCTGGGTGCCTGACCTCGGAAGAGGGAGCGAGCCTTAGGCACAGGGGACCCGGTCGCCGCCGGCTGTGCTTCCGGCCCGTGTGGCCAGCCACGCCCCCAGTGGTACCCGAGGAGCAGCGTCTACGCCGTCGCCGGCTGCCCCCCTGCTGTGTCCGGGGAGCAGCTCTGGCGCCCACGGCGCAGCTTCTTCATCAGCCGCCGGAACTTGCAGGGGAAGTTTCTGTCGATATGGCGGTACAAAAGTGGCACCACAGCGCTGCTGGCGAAGGCCAGGAACCTGGACAGGTCCTTGGCGAGGAGCAGCATCCCCAAGTGGTGCCCGTCCAATGGCTGCCCCCGCGCCGCCAGTACCGTGCGCCCCAGGAGCGTCAGGTAGTGGGGCGTCCAGAGCCCGAACTGCGCGCACACGGTGGCCACCAGCAGCCTGTGCGCCGAGGGGTCCGGGCGGCCCGCGTCCCGGTCGAGCGGCGTGTCCTCCTTGCGGACCCGCGCCAGGAGCACGAGCGCGTAGAGCGCGGCCAGGCCGGGCACCAGGTAGCCGACGAGCAGCATGATGGCGTCGGCCGCCGCCGCGTCCCGCATCCGCGAGCACTCCGCCAGCCTCGCGGCCACGTGGCTGCAGATATAGAAGAGCAGGGAGGAGAAGCCGGCGAGCAGCGCGCCGCCCCAGACGAAGCCACACACGTGCCGCGCGTTGTAGACGCTGGACATGTAGGTGCGCGGCAGCGCGCGCTCGATGTAGCCGTCCAGGCCCAGCAGGGCCGCGGAGTACAGCGTCACGAGCGCCGCCACGTTGAACAGCGTCAGCAGCGAGACTTGGGCCTCGCTGCCCGGTTCCCAGGCGGCCGTGCCGGCCGCACCGGGGCCCAGTAGGTGCGCTGGCGCCAGGGCGCAGAGCAGCAGCCCCGCCGCTGCCATGTTGGCGAAGTAGACGTCGGGCATGGTCATGCCGCCCGGGTCTTGCAGGTTGGCCAGCAGCAGCAGCGCGTTGTACCCCAGGCCGAGGGGCACGCCGCCCAGCAGGTAGAGCAGCGACAGCACCGACAGCGCCCGCTGGACGTGCAGGCAGGGCAGCGGGTCCTCGCCGCCTGTGCCGTTGACCGGGCAGCTCCACATGGCGGGCTGTGGGGAGAGCAGTGCGTGAGTCCTTCGCGACCACAGCCCGGCCTCCCGCCCGCCGCCCCCGAGGCCAGCCAGAAACGGGGCTGCGCGCGTCCGAAGGCGCCGTCGCTGGACGCCCTGAGGGCCCTAAAAGCCGCAGGGACCTCCTTGACCCTGTTGGCCGGGAAACCTGCAGCCCTGGAGCCGTAGGGCGCCTGGGCCACGTGAAAAGGGCCTGTGGAGGGGCGGCTGGTGGGGACTGGGTCTGGACCCGAGGCCTGGCCCCTCCACCCCCCGCGGGAACCTCAGCCTTCCCGAGGCTGCAGCAGCCCTGCTGGCGCATCCTTCCTTCCTTGCACTGACTGCGGAATCCTATGACCCCCCACCCCATCCCGCGTCTGTGCCCAGCAACCCGCCTCCCTCGCGCCGCCTGGGCAACCCCGGTGTACTGCGCCAGGGCACCGGGACCCCTGGCGAGGGGCCAGAGGTGGTGGGAGGTGGTCTGCACACGTGCCTGGCGCGGGCAGGTGGGAAGGGCATCCTTCCGGTCCCTGCCCTCCCAGCTTGGCGGGGTCAGGGCAGGCACGCGCTGAGGTCTGGGTGGGCCTTGGTGGGTAGAGGCGCCTTGGTGGTGAGGGAAGGACAGGTTTTCTTGAGAAACACGAGAGTCCTTGGGGGAACCCTCCACGCCGTGTCTCCTGAGCCCACCGAGTCTGCTGCTCTCAGAGCGGGGCCAGCAACCCCCCAGGGCAGACCCTGGCTCCGTCTGCCTGTTAAGTGGCTCAGCCCCTTACCCCTGGACGAGCCTGGCCTGTGGGGCACAAGGGGAATGACGTGTGGAGTCTGTTAGCCAGCCAGCACGACAGAGTGGGGTGCCACCTACAGGGTGTGTGCCTGCGAGCTGTCCCCCCAGACACAGAGGGGCCAGGCAGGAGCTTCGCGGGGCAGGGGGCGTCGGTATCCTGATGAGCAGGGGCAGGACTGCTGAGCGCCTGCCGTCTTCATCACCTCCAGGGAGGGCGTCCTTGCTCAGCTGACACAGCGACCCGGGTTCTTCTTCCCAGCCCTGGGTCCCAGGGTGCGGGCAGGAGCTCCAGGCAGGGCCGGGCCTGAGGGCTCCGAGGAGCCCTCCTCCATCCTCTTCTAGCCAGCTCACTGCCTGTTTCCCTCCCGAAGCCGGCAGGCTCCTATGCACTGAGCTGAGGCCTGGGCCTCAGTCCCTCCCCTCCTGCCATTCTCACTCGGGTCTTGTTTCCCCGGGGTGAGGTGAGGTGAGTGCCGTGTGCACACCCGTGTGGGGACACTGCACCTGTGTCCACCTCCTGGTTCTCGCGGTGTCACTCCTCTCCAGGCAGGTGCGCCTGCCCCTCCTGTCTGTTTACAGCCAGTTTGGAGCCTCGAGGGTTGTGTCAGGAAGGGCAGGTACACGGGATGGGCACCCTGCCCATGGGGTCTCCTGGGTGCGCCTGCCCCTCCTGGGGGTCTCCATCCACCTGGAGGGCAGGCTCAGACAGGGGGGTGCTGAGGACAGAAGGGTGGCCCTCTGTGACATCGAGTGGGCAGTGGCGAGGGCCCCACGGGCTCTTGGGCTGAGCGAAGCAGGGGACGTGCTGGCAGGGGCCCTGCCCTGCTGGAGACCTGCGCGGTCCTTGGGAGGCGGTCACATGGAGCAGATCTGCTCAGAACCTTTCTCAAGAGCTCCTGTCCTTACACGGCCAGCTTGCTTGGCCTGAGAAAGGCTGTGCATGTCACAGTGGTCAGTGCTGTGTTTTAGATTAAAAATCCACCTGAGTTGCTGTTTCCTGGCGGCTCATACACACAGAACTTGGAAACTCAGCCTATAAGCTACAGACAGCTCCGTGCGCATCCTCTTAGCATCCACCACGAGGACATGGCTGACTTCAGATGCAGCTCATCAGCTCAAAGTGCCACTTTTTGTTTGCTTTCAGCCTGTCTTTGCTTTTTGTCCCCATGTCCTCCTGGAGGCCCCTTGTCTCCAGGTGTCACGCAGGGCCAGGGTGAGGACGCCTGTCGGGGGTGTCAAGGTATCTGGCGTCCCCCCACCCATGTATGAGTGTGGCTGAGAAAGGCAGAAGGCAGACTGCCGTGCCGGTGCCGAGGCACCGAGATGCTTGCTGGGGTGGGGCGTGCCCATGGGCTCTCGGGGACCCAGAGCAGCAGCCGCACCCTCAGACTTGCTGGTCAGCAGTGGTCACTTTAGCAGTGTCTGCCCACTCTGAGCAGGGCAGCTGGTCAAAGCGCGAGGCCTCCAGCTGGTGTCCCTCCGTGTCCGGGTCCCTGTGCTGCCCCTGCGGATCCCTCCCCCACCCCTGCCGCCTCCGAGTCACCCCACTTCCCTTTGTGCTCTGGCTCTGCAAGTGCAGGAATCTGGGAACAGGCTCCCCTCCCCTGAGGCCCTGTGAGGAGGGGGCCTGAGAACAATGGTTGGCCCCCGCCCTCACACTGGCTCTAGCAGGGCTGGGCTGTCTTTCCAGTTACCAGCTCTCTGTTCACTCCCTTCCTGAGAAAGGGGAAGTTGGACAGCGGCCAGACAGAGACCAGGATTCCGGGCTCGGCCCTGTGGTCCTGGCCCTCCCAGAGGTGGGAGACAAGGCCAGGTGGGCCCTCAGCGACCGGGCCCTGCGCCCCCAGCCCCTCTGGCACCATGGGCCCTTGCTTTCCCAGCGTGGCAGGGCTGACGACACCGCCTGTGGCTGCCCCTTACCCATGGCAGCCCCAGGGGCAGGCGGAGCCAGGAGCCCAGTGGCCTTGCATCCAGGCTGGTCCCGTCACCCTGCCCCGGGGCCATCCTGACGACACTGGTCAGAGCTGCCCACTGCCGCGTGCAGGCCCTCCGGCTCCCGGCCTGCCCTCTAATGCGCCCCGCCTACTGCCCACCGGCGGCCTGCCCGCGCCTCTGCAGACCTGCCCCAGACGCCCCGGCTGGCCTGGCCGCCTTCCTCCCGTGCTCAGTGGGGCCTCCCGGGCCTCTGGGCCCTCCCCCCGCCTCCCTGGGCACCGGCACCCACTAGCAGTGTCTGTGCCAGATGCCGCCCACGGCCCCGTCACCCCCGCCTGCCCTCAGCATGGCCCTGGGGCCTTCCGGGACTCCCAGTGCTGCCAGCCTGGCCAGGGCCTAGTTCTGCCCCGAATCCACACCTCTGCCCGGCCAGGTCCACACCTCCCCCCAGGCCTTCTGCCCCCCTCTGCCGGGCCCGGGGAAGATACAGGTGTGTGTGCGTCTGGTGGGAGACATCCCCTCACTCTCGGACCCTCACCCATGGGTGTCCCTCTTCTGTGGCGGGTGTGCCCAGCCAGGCCTGCAGCCAGCCTTTGTTCATGGAGCAGGGGTGCCTGGCGCATGCAGCTGTGTGGCCATGGTCTCGCAGTGACGCCCGCAGCAGGGGGACGGCCTGGCCCTGGCATCCTATGACCTGGGCAGGACTGGCGGGCCCCAGCGTCCTGGCCCGCTCCTTGGTCGGCGAGGTGGTCCGGCAGTCACCGTGTCCGGTCTCTCCTGAGGGGATTAGCATGGCCTGAAGGTGACTGGCATCCCTACTCTCTGAGCGTTCTGCCGGTCGTCTCTGATCACGCTCCTGGGCAGCGGCCCTGCCTGGCCCTGGGTGACCTCCATGCAGCAGACTTCCAGCCGGCCTTGTTCCAGGCAGTGGGGAGGTCTTCACAGCCTTGGGCCAGGGTGGTTCCGGCCTGGGGCCAGCAGTGGACTAGAGAGAGGAGCGCGGCCAGCCTGGCAGAGTAGGGGGTGCCCTGCCTGGGGAAGGCACGCCGGCGTAAGGCTCAGGCGTGGAGGGCACCTGACCCCCAGGTGGCCCTGGTGTGAGCACAGGGCGGCGGTGCGGCCGTGGCATCTGGGGAGGTGGCACCTGCTCTGCTCAGGGCCTAAGCAGGGGCCTCCGGGATGCGGCGTGTCCTCCTGGGTGCCTGGGCGGGAGCCGGGCCGTGCTGACCCAAGCCGGCAGGCTGGGCGGACTGGGCCTTACAGCACTCGGGCTTGAAGAGGGGGCGGGCAGGTGGCCAGGCCACAGGGGAGACAAGTGGGCCAGCCTCTGCTTGGGGGCCCACGACGCTGAGCGGGGTGCTGGGGGCAGTCGGGCAGCCCCCATCCCCTCCACCCCCTGCGCCGTTGGGGATGGGGATGGGGGACCTGGTGGGGGCTGGCGGCAGGCCCCAGAGAGAGGGTGGCACACGGGTCAGGGTGCCCATGGGGGGATATAGGGCCTCGGGGCGCGTGTGTAAGCCCCGCTGCACTGAGGGCCACCTGGCTCTTCCGCTCTTGCCCCCTGGCCCGACCCAGACCTCCCCTTGGGAGGGGCGCACATTGCCTGGTAGGGGATCCCAGCCGCGGACTGAGGACAGGACTCCCCATGGTCGAGGACGAGCCTCCCTGGGCGCCCTGCCTGCAGCTGCCTGGCTTGGGTGTCCCGGTCAGGCTGTCGGGAGGAGGGAGCCAGGTGGTGAGCGTGGCCCTCCCTGGTGCTGGGCGTGGAGCTGCAGGTCCTCGCCTCCCACACATTCGCACTGCTGTGTGACCTCTCAGACTCCGTCCGCTGCCGCGTGGGGAGAGGAGATGGGGCAGGGAGGGCAGAGTGCATGAGTGGGCACAGGCCAAGGGCAGATTCTCACGGGAGGGACGTCGGCCCTGCCACAGCTCAGCGGCCCCGGCGCCCCCAGGGCTGCTGGAGGAACATAGCCAGCCAGTCTCTGGAGCCGCGCTTGCTGAGGTGGGGTCCCAGCCCCACGGGGTCCAGGTCCTACCCAATGGCACTCTGCTTACAGACGCCCCTGCTTTCATTCCTCGCCGGCAAGGGCCGCATGCCTGGGTTAGCTGCTGGAAGCATTTTGAGGCCAGATGTCAGCATCTTTTCTCCTTGGTCTTTTTTTAAAAAAAAAAAAGAGCCTAGAACTATGTAAACTAAGCCTTCAAAAGTAAATGTCCACAAGCAATGAAAAGCCTAGCCCAAATGCAGGGCCACAGCGCACGGTGACCTCCACGGAGAGAGGGGGCCAGGAGCGCGGCAGAGCAGGAACGGGCAGGGACCTTGCCGGGTAGGGGCTCCCCAGCAACCCTGTGCACACACAGCCTGCTGACTGACGCACCAGCTAACTCCCGTCCAAGGTCGCTTACCTCATCCCACGGCACCCCATCTGTTCCCGCCTGCCCAGAGAGCCCCAAAGAGGGAGCTCCGTAACCAGTGTCCTACAGCCTGTGAGATGGCCTCAAAGGCCTTTTCCCAAGGTGAGCACAAGGACCCACCGGGCAGAAGGGCCGGCAGAGCAGAGACTGGGAGGTGGGCGCAGGGCCCCGAGGCCAGGGCAGTGCGTCCTGTTGGGCGCCGCCCGGCCTGCCTGATGTCCTGGAGACCCACCATGAACTGTGCCTGGACTTCAGCTGAGTGCTCTGGAGCTGTCAAAACACCTTGAAAATGACTCCTGAGTGTTTATTTCCTTTTGCAATAATGGGCAGAGGCTCTAACTACAATTAACATCCAGCTGGTAGGAGCCAGACGCTCCGGAAAAGCTGATGTTTTCATAGGTTTTCAACATAGAGAGCTTACGCATACTGATTGGTATCACAGACGCTGTGCGTTCCTGGGCTGCGATAAGCAACGGTTCATTATACACTTGGGGTGTCTTGGTTTTCTGTTGCTTTTTAAGGTTCTGAATTAGAGAGCAGTGAGCGTGAAGCAGGCAGCGTCTCCAGTTCTCCTGGGAAGAGAACGGGCTCGTCTGCTGGTCAGGAAGGGCTGTGGGCACAGGAGCAGCCACCGGATCCTGGCCCGCCGGGGGCCCAGGCTCTCCCTGGAAGGACACGGCATCCGTGTTCTCCTGTTTGTGGAGCGCTAGCTCCTTGGCTTTTTTTCCCTTTTGTCCCCTGACTAATTTTTGAGGTCAACGCTGCTTCCAGGTACCCTCGGTCAGGAGAGACCCGTCTCCGCTGGCACCCGGCCGCGCCCACGGCTGCTGTGCTCCTACCTGGGGGAGCAGCGAGGGCAGAGCCGCAGACCTTATCACCGCCTGTGGTTCTTTCCAAGGAGGAACCAGCAGTCATTTCTGCCCGTTACACTTGGTCTAATAGTAACAGTTGCTTCCTCGGCCCTAATTAAGACTGGGAGACTCCTGTGCCTCTCTGCCCTCCCACCACTTGTGTGGGAGGAAGAAGACCCCTATGGGACTGTGCAGGGCACCTGGCCCTTTCCACCCTGTCCTGCTGCTTACTCGAAGGGGGTTCTGTCCACAGGTCCCGGGGGCGGAGGAGGAACCTGAGCTCTGCCCCTTGACAGCATCGCATTCTCAGCGTCTCAGATTAGAGCGAAAATTCACTTCCATTCCTTACACTGAGCCCCCTGCTCCGCAATGCCTGAGAGATCCCGCGGACACCGGCTGCAGCCCAGGTGCACTAGAGGCTGCAGCCTTGAGAGCTGAGGAGCCGGCAGCCAGCAAGGGGAGATGGCAGCACACGCCGCTTAAGGAGGAAGCACGGCTCTGTCCTGGGCAGAACACAGCAGCCCCACCCCCAGGACACGGCCCTGGTGGGCGGCGGGGGCGTGAAAGGCCAGGTGGCGGGTTGTCTGCTGAGGTTCCCAGATGATATCCTGGGCCTGGAGGGCGGCTGCCACTTCCTCAAGGAGCCCCTTCCTCTCAGGCCCGGGAAGTGGCTGGCCCCTTGTCCCACTGGAATCACGCCTGCGTGTTCGCCGGCAGGGACCTTGGCAGGTCTGTCCCTCTCTCACTGTGTAATAGGTTTGAGCAGCTCTAGGGCTCTCCTGACAGCTCAGCGGTGAAGGACCCGTCTGCCAATGCAGCAGACGCAGGTTTGATCCCTGGGTTGAGAAGATCTCCTGGAGAAGGAAATGGATACCCCATCCAGGATTCTAGCCTGGGAAATCCCATGGACAGAGGGAACCTGTCAGGCTGTAGCCAGGGGGTCGCGAAGAGGGGGATACGATCTGGCAACTAAACAACAATGATAAGCAGTTGTACATCCTAACCTAAACCTCCTCCATTCACATCCAGTGGCTGTGTGTGCCTTTCTCCCGTCACCCACCTGCCAGGGGCTTCTGAGTTCCAGGGACCCCAAGTCAATGGAGAACTGACACTGGGCTCGTCTCTCCTCTGGGCGCTTCTGTGACCCCCACGGCGGCAGGACAGCAGTGCTCAGGGGCAGGGCCCGGCCCGTTTCCTGTCCGTGACTCTGCACAGTATGCATGCACCAGATGGGAGCTATGATTCTTAAAAGCCTGTTATCTCTAGAGGCTTTCTTCATTTCACGAGATACCAAGGGTTCCAGTTCGGAATGCCAGACCTGGCAGGCCACAGAGCATGTGGCTGTCCCCAGGGCATAGTTGTTACTAGGGCTTTCTTCTCTTGGTGGTGACCGCTGCCACAGTGAAGACCCAGCTGAGACGGCAGGGTGTCTGGTCCCCATTATGTGTGAGCAGCCCGGGAGCGTGGTCAGGCATTGTGTCCACACTCTGGTGCCTGCAGAGGCCTGGCCAGCAGGCTGCTGGCCACTTGGGCACTCAAGGCCAGCCTCACTGGGTGCTGCAGACATGGTGGGGAGGAGGAGCCGCTGCTCCGCCAAGATTTGGAGCTGGTTGTTGGCAGGCGGACTAGGGCTGCCAAGC
Source organism: Antilocapra americana (assembly GCA_007570785.1). NCBI lineage: Eukaryota > Metazoa > Chordata > Mammalia > Artiodactyla > Antilocapridae > Antilocapra > Antilocapra americana. The sequence goes on from ML662479.1 coordinate 4,728,895, forward strand.
GAGTGTACATCCAGCAATGAGGGGACAGTCTGTCAGGTCCCGACTCACCCTCTGTCCACCCAAAGCTTGGTTAGATGACTGGGGCCAGTGCCCCCTTGAGAGAACCCAGCCGCCGCGCTCCTGTCATTAGCTTGGTGTGGGGTTTCCTGTCCCAGGGCGGTGGGCGCTATGAGGCCGGGGCACTGCCTTCTCAAGTTTTGAAGGAGCCTCCAGTCCCAGGGGTTTTTATCTTTTTATCAAGTGCCCTAGGACACTTGATATCTCCATTTAGATGTTGTTCCAGAACTTCCCAAGATTTTGTAATCATAAAAGGGACGAAAGTTACAGCCACCGTGACCCAGAAGCAGGCGGTCAGCCCCGCGCAGGACATGTGAGGAGCCTGTGGTGCTGCCGAGCCGCCTACGCGGCCAGCAGCTCTCAGCGGCCCGGACAGGTGAACGACCGCAGGGCAGCGGCCCGGCCGGCCGGGCGCCGCGCGGCTGGAGGGCAGCCACGGGAGGGGACAGCGCCCGGGCGGGGCCGGGGGACCCGGGAGTCGGAGCGGAGCACCGGCCGCCGCGTCCCCGCGCCGCTCCCCGCGCGGCCGAGCCCCCGGGTGTGCCCACCGCCCCCACCCCGCGTTCGGCGCCCACTCACCGGCTCGCTGGGCCGCGGGCCGCGCAGTCGCCGCGGGAGCGGGCAGCTCGGGGCTCCGGGAGGCGGCGGGGCTCACGGCGCGCACGCCGCGCGGGCCTGTGTACACACGTGACCGCGCCGCGCCGGCCCCGCCCCCGAGCCCGCCCCGCCCGCCCGGGCCCCGCCCACCCCGGGCTCCGCTCCGGCCCCGGCCCCGCCCCCGGGTCCGGTCCGCCCCGCCCCGGCCCGCCCGGAGTCCCCCCGACCCCCCCAGACTCCCGGCCGCACGGGGTCCGGCGAGAGCCCCGCCGAGGTCCGCGGGCGGGACGGCTCGCTGAGTCAGAGCCGCTGTAATCTGCAGGGGACAGACACCCCGCCCTCGAAGGTTGTAATCGGGGCCTGCCAGGCGCACCTGCTGCTCTGCCCCAAGTGTGTTTGCCGGCTCCTCGCTCACCCCTCACTTCCTGGCTTGAGGAATTTCTTTGTCAACAACTGGCCACAGGAAAACCATTTAAAGAGACAGTGCACTGTTGGCAGCCTAATTAATTCCGTAGCTCTAATTAGGTGTTGGAAAGGTGGCACGAACAAGGCCGTTTCCTCTGCTGCGAGGCTTGTGCTGGAGCAGTGCTCCCAGCAAGGCGCCCTGGCTCCGGCGCTAAGAACATCAGTTTCTGACAACCCAGGTGTGCTATGGGACTGGGGCTGATGGAACAGGAAAGATGAGCATCGCTGCAGAAGCTGGCCCTGGGTGGTGTAAGGGTCCTGCCTGCCAGGCTCAAGGCTCCTCCTCAGGCTACCCTGCTTCACAGGACAGCTTCCTGACCACGGGTCAGAGAGGAAGGTTGGGGGTCAGCTAGGGAACCAGGTCACCTCTCTCTCTCCGTCACAGCCGCTTGTAGAACCCTGGGGCCCCCACCCTCCCATTGTCATTACAGTACCTGCGTCTCACCCCAGCACCATCCTTGTGGCAGTGGGTGTCCAGCCATGGGGAGGACAGGAGTGTGTCAGCTGGCACTGAGGTCCGGGTGAAGGAGGACGCGCTCTGTGCAGGTGTCTGTTCTGGGTCCTCAGAGAAGCCTTTCAAGGTGTGTGAACCACGTTTCAGCATGTCTGAAGCCCGGTTAGTGCTGCGTACACGAGAACTTTATGGAGCATTACCAGAAAACAGTCTGATGCTGTCTGCTGTAAGAAGCATGCTGATCTTAGAGTTGTTAAAGTGGGGAAACATGCCTTACTGTCAATGGAATACAGTATCCTCCTCCTTGTAAATTGTACTGAGGCTCAGAACTTAGGCAGGGTGCCCAAGGTCCCACAGCAGAGTGGAGACAGAATTTGCACCCAGGTAGTCTTTGCTTTCTTAGGACTTTGGGTCATCCTAGCAATGTGCTCAAGGAGTGTTGTACCTCCTTTTCTGAAAAGCCTTGGAGCCCAGAATTCCTAGTCAGAGACCCTAGGATGCCAGGGGTGCTCTGCACCTGGTAGAGCTTCCATCATAACTGGGGAAAGCAGGCCCTCTAGGCCTTGGGTCACCCCACTGCCTTATCTGCAGAGAAAGACTTCCTCCACAACTCAGGCCCCTGGCCAGGGGAATGGCAGAGTTTGTGCGTGTCAGAGATCTTCAGAGTGACCCACCCTCCAGCCAGGCACAGATCAGCGTTCTGTAGCTGGGGAATGTAAACACGCTCCGTGGGGCTTCAGCTCTGTGGCCTGCTGCCTGCTGCTCCCGCTCCCGGGTTTCCAGCCGCATATCTAGGGTTGACCTCTGAGAACCACGTGGAGTCAGCCTCCCCACTGTTTCTGGTGACGCCCCGAGGAGCCGCCCTGTGCTCCCAGGCCCCGGGCCTCCGCCACTGTGGCTGGTGCCCTGCGTGTGCGCCACGCTGCAGACGAAGGGAGACTGCAGCCCAGCGCTCTACTGTGGGCTGGGAGGCTGCTCACCAGGCTGCAGGCGAGGCCAGCCCTCCCGCTCATCCTGGAGCAGCGGTGACCATGGGGGGCTGCAGGTCAGGGGCTTGAGGGCCACCTGCTGCCTGGGCCGCCCTCTCTGTCGAGGCAGAAGGGTCTTTCTTTTGAAGATGCACCTTTTCAGAAATGACGCACCAATGGGGCAGTGTGATCCTCTGTGACATGTGAGTCAAGGGCAAGGAACATGTAAGCTCACCCGTTAGCTCTGAGTGTGGCTTATGGAAAGGCCACGTGTTTTGACATCCCCGTGGCTCTGTTACTGTAATGTCTTCTTCCTCAGGCCCGGGTCATTGTAGTCAACTTCAGTGAGGAAGCCTTCGGGGCCTGGAGGGGCTGGGGGTAAACATGAGTGACCGGCTGGGCCCACAGAGTCCGCATGGCCGTCCTGGGTCATCCCCCTGTCACTGCAGCTGCCTCACTGCCCGTGGTCTGCACAATCTGCCGCCCCCCACAAGTCCAGTCCCATGTGGCCTCTGCCAGCACCTCTTCTGTTCTCCCTGGAAGCAGATCGCCCCGTTCCTAACACAGGAAGTGCCAATGGTGGGCGTCTGCAGGGTCCCTGCCCATGCTGCGCTTTTCCCTGGCCTAAAGACCAGTGGCTCCGACAGGTCAGTGCACTGACCAGGCCCGGCCCCTGGGAGCCCCAGGCTGGCCCAAGGCAGGCATGGCGCCCGGGAGTCAGCAGGGGTGCCTGGCGCTGGTGCTCTGTCTGGCCTGAGGCTGATGGGCACCCTGTACGCCCAGCAGCCCTGGCACGGCCTTTGTGGCACTTCTTAGGTCTGGAAGACGTGGTCCCTCCCAAGAGTCCTTGGACCACCTGGTGGCAGCCGAGTTGGGGGAGGGGGGCCTCTGGCTCTTAGGTGTCCCAGTCTGCATGTCCAAAGGACTGTCCCCCAGTGGGTGTGCCCCCACAAGGCTGCTTCTGGAGAGAGCCTGGCTTCCCATGGGGAAGGTAGTCCGCCCCGTGCCAGGGTCCTGACCGAGGCCTTAGGGGACAGTGGGTCGAGGTCTTGGTTTCTACCCCCTAGGACCTGTGGAAATGAAGGTGGTAGGGGGAGGGGAGCTGGCAGACTCCCCTGCACAGGAAAACTTGGGCTCAGGACTGAGGCTGGCTCCCCACGCATGGCCCTGCTCCTCCTTCCTGTGATGTATGGCTGGCCGTGACTGAGCTGCACACAGGATTTCAGGACACAAGGTCAACATACAAAGTCAGCTGTGTTTCTGTGCATTAGCCATGAATGCTTGGAAACTGGCATTTAACGTGACAGTGTGGTACCATTCCCACCAGCCCGGCCTTGTGCTGATTTTCCCTATCCTTGGGCAGTTGCACTATTCACAGAGGAGGCTTTCCCATGCAGGAGCCACCTCTTCTGTCTGGGGGAAACATTGGGGTTCCTCAGGGACCCCTCCTCGGTGCCTCGTCCTCCTCATTCTCTCTCCTAACCCGACACAAGCAGCTCTGCCTGCCATCATCCGGGAGGCCAGAGGGCCACCAGCCTGGCTCTTGGGCCCAGGGTAACGCCTCCTAGAGGGAGAGTGCCCCCTAGTTCTCTGGCAGGGTCTGAGGGTGGGTGTGCATGCTTGGTGAGGTGGGGCAGGGGGAGGTGATGCGGAAAGGTACGGGGAGCTGTGGTGGCCCCTTGGAGCTTGGTAAAGACAGTGCCCCTAAGGTTGCCCCTTAGTTTCCAAATGGATCTTTATTTATTAGTGGTAAGGAAAAAACCAATAACAGTATGGTTTGATGCAGAGAGAGACACATGTTTGAATAGTGACCTAGAAGCTACACCGTGTCAGCAACTTGATTTTTGAGAGATGCAAGAGTAAGTTAAAGGAGGAAAAAGTAAGTTCAGTGGAGAGTCTTTATGACAGACGGTGCTCCAGTGATGGAACGTGCAGGCTCCTGGGGTCCTCTGTTGACCACCATCCTGCCTGTAGACAGGCAGTTGAATTTCTTCCTTTCCAGTCTGAGCGCCTTTGGTTTTACTTTCTTGCTTTATCGCACAGGCTAGAACTTGTAGAGCTGTGTCGAACAGCACCAGTGAGAGTGGGTCTCCTCACGCTGTTCCCAGCCTGCTCGGGGAGGGGAGCCAGTCTGCGTGTTATTTGCCAAGTTGAGGAAGCTCTCTTCTGTTACCAGTTTTCTGAGAATGTATATCATGAGTGGGTTTTGAATTGTGTCAAGTGCTTTTTCCGTGTCAGTGGATACAATCATGTGATATTTGTTCTTTAGCTTTATAGATTGATTCTTGGGTATTAAACCAGCCTTGCATATCTGGAATAAGCTCCACTTGGTCACCATGTATAATTCTTTTTATATGTTGCTGAATAAGATTTTTGCATTTATGAGAGACTTTCACCTATATTTTTCTCTTTATTTTTTGGTGCTATTTTTGTCTGATTTGGTATCAAGGTAACATTGGCCTCATAGAGCAAGTTGGGAAGTGGTTTCTTTGCTTCCATTTTCTGGAAGAGATTGTGTAATTGGTGTTAACGCTTCTTTAAATGTGTCATAGAATTCCAGGGAAACCATCTGGGCGTGGACACAGGTTTCTGGAGTCAGGCCTGCTGTCACTTGTCACTTTAGTGAAGGCAAGGGCTAGTGGGCGGCTGCGTGGAAGCCTCCAGAAGTACTTTGCTTCCTCCTCCCGCAGACTCTGCTCCCCTCCCCCAGACTCTGCTCCCCTCCCCCCACTGTGCCGCTAGCTGGGGCTCCCCTCACACCCACACCCACCCCCACCCCCCCAACACACATCTCCCACCCGTCAAGTGCCTCCGCCAAGTGCCTCCACCAAGCCAGCTAGCAGGCGGGGCAGGGGAAGTGGTGTGTGCCTGGGGGAGCTTGTGGGCATCCCGGCGGGTGTTCCAACCCCCCCCCCCCCCCCCCCCCCCCCCATAGCATTTCCTGTGGATTCCACCAGGGCTTGGTTCTGGGAGGCAGTGAGGCGGCATGTCAGGGAAATCGTGATCAGATCAGCCAGATGGTCGGCTTCATGATGTCTGCGGCGGACATATTTATTCTTAATGACTCAGAATGAGCCCCGTGATCTTGGGGCACTGGCACCCCGGTTTTGAAAGCTTACTGCCTTGGGGGAAGGGTTTGGTGGCACCTTCACGCTTATAGAACTCCAGCTTGGCAGAGTTGCTCTGTCCCCCCTCCCCACGCCCCCAGCCATCCTGGCTTCTTCTCTGCCTCCCACGGGTCCCTGTGTGCTGCCCCTGCCAGGATATGGGCTTGCTGCACCCCTTGCCTGGGCCACCTCTCCCCCAAACATCCATGGGCTGTGCCCTCACCTCTGAGACTCGAGTGTCACCTTCCTGATGCTATTTTCCTTGACCTGTGTCTTCCTACAACGGCTTTAAATTACAGAATGAAGATAAACCTGCTCCGTCTGTTGCACCTAATTTTCCTCCTTAACGTTATAGCCTTCCAGCGCAGCCTCTCTGCGGCCAGGTGTCTTGCTTCAGGCTGCTGTCACAGAATACCATAGGCTGGGTGGCTCAGAAATAGCAGGTTTATTTCTCACACTTCGGGAGGCTAGAGGTCCGAGATCAGGGCACTGGCGGGTTTGGTGTCTGGTGGGTTCTCGTCCCAGATCTCCTCGCTGTGTCCTCTCGTGGTGGATGGGGGGAGGAGCCCCCTGGGTCTCTCTTACGAGGGCACCCATCCCCTTTACGAGGCCCCCACCCTCACGATCTGATCACCCCCCAAAGGCCCCACATCCCAGTGCCATCACAGGAGATGGGGGTGGGCAGGAGTGTAATACATGGGCTCTGGGGGCACTGGAGCATGGTCTGCCGTGGCAGGCATTTCTATCTGCTCTGGTTCCCACAGTAAGCTTAGCCCTTTGTCTGCTGTGAAGGTGTTGCTTAACAAGTATTTGTGGAATGTTCCAGGCCTGCATGTACCCACCCTTCCTGACTGGGATCTGCTGGGCCAAGTTGGGGTGGTGGTTCTAGGGTCTCTGGAGCCCCTCATGGTGGACCCAGTGCTTCTGCCAGAGTCACACGGTAGGCAGGCCTCTCTGCTATGCCATCCCACTCCATCAGCTGGACCTGGTCCACACAGGCCCTCAGGGATGGACCAAGTGCCTTTTCTCTTGGGGTTTCTACAGTGAGCCCCGGGGTGTTTCCACACCTGTGCTCTCTGATAAGGGCTCCTGGTGGGCAATAGGGGGAAGCTCGACTGGGAGCTGGAGATGAGCTTCACCTGCTCTGTGCAAGGCCCTGCAGGGACCCTGAGCAGAGGAGGGCCTGCGAAGGGGCTGGACAGGGAGCAGGCAGACGTGGCCCACGTCACACCCTTGACCCGTCTGCACAGTGGAGGTGACCGGGGGGCGGGGGGGCTGGGAGTGTGAGGAGTGGGCACGAAGCCCCCCCTGGACTGCACGTCCCCGTGTGCAGTGCCCTCGGCGTCCCCGGCCAGCTCTCCGCTCTTCCCGTCCTGTTCTGTCTCTGTCCGTCTCCCACGGTGGCCCATTCGCGTTACCAGGACAAGACCGTGGGAGGAGGAGAACAGATCAGGGGTTCTCCGGTCAGAGGACTGACACAGGAAGTGCAGAACACCCCAAATGTGCAGAACACCACACGAAATCGGAGATCGTGAAAACTGGTTGTTTACATTTCCGAACCTCAGTTTCCTTCTCTGTAAAGTGAGAGTACCGATGCCCGCATCCAGGGATTGAACAGGATCACGGAAGTGAGACCTCCTAATACCGAGGCTGGGCTAGCAGCGAGCCCTGTCCTCCACTCTGCTCCCCCCACCCAGTTCTGGCCCAGGCCTCTGCGATCCTGCCCCGACCAGCACCACCGAGCCTGCCTGTGTGTGTGGACCGGCCTTGGGCGGTGAGGAAACGGCCAAGAGGAAAAGCACAGAAAGACCAGTCTTGGCTCGGAACTTGGAGATCCTTATCGGGCCGGGAAGCTGGGACACCCACGCCCAAAGCGGGAAGCTCACACCCGCCAGCCCGCCAGCGCACAGCGGGGCAATGAAGAGAGGCTGCCAGCACCCTCAGCCGCCAGGACCGCGCCCCAGCAGCCCCCGGACCAGCCGCCTCCAGAGCGCCCGCGGGCAGCTAGGAACGCCGGCCTGGGTGTGGGCTCGGGCGCGGGGCTCGGCAGGCAGGATTCCGCGAGCCGCTGCCGAGCACCTGCTTTGTGTCAGTCCGGGCGGTGGGCAAACACACCCCCACCCCCGGGCAGCTCACAGTCCGGGGGTCGAGGCCCTGACCCGAGGGCTCCAGGGTGAGTTCAGTGGGTGAGGCACGAAGGCCTCCCCGAAGCTCGGGCTGAAATGGCGCTGCAGTCCGCGGGCAGGACCCAGCCCGGGGCCGGCGCGCGTGTGTCCGAGGTGACTGCACCGCGCGGCCTTCCTGCACCCCCGTGCGCCCCGCCAGGGGGCCGGGCCCCGGTGCCCCGAGGGGAGCTGGAGGCAGGGCCTGCGGCCCTCGGCCTCCCCGGCCCCGCCCACGCGCCCGCCGCGCTGCGTCACGCGCCCGGCCGCTCGAGGCCC
>ML662479.1:4746659-4763334 GCA_007570785.1 Antilocapra americana
GGGGGGGGGGCGGGGAGGTCTGTGCACACAGGGGGGTCAGGGGGGGCATCTGTGCACACTCAGGGCAGGAGGACGTCTGGGCACACTCAGGGGAGACGGGGAGGAGGCCTGTGTACACTCGGGGGGATGAGATCTGCACACTTGGGGGGATGGGGGAGGTCTCTGCACACTCGGTGGGTGGGGAAGGTCTGCACGGTTGGGATGGCGGGAGCTGTGTGCACAGTCGAGCTAGGGGACATCTGTGCACACTTGGAGCAGGGGAGTTCTGGGCACACTCGGGGCAAGGGGACATCTGGGCAGAGTCGGGGGGACGGGGGGAGGCCTCTGCACACTGGGGAGGTGGGGGGACTCCTGCACACTCGGGGCGGGGGGACGTCGGTGCACACTGGGGGGGGGCGGGGGAGGCCTGTGCACATTCAAGGGTCAGAGGGTGAGGTCAGGTCTCCCGGTAATGGAGGGAAGTACCAGCTGGCAGCTCCTGCTTGGGCCACATTGGACTCAGCCTCCCTCCAAATGGGGAGGCCTCCCCCTCCTGTGGTCTGTGTTACGAGGACAAGGAATCATGAAGGCCGCGTGGGAGAACCCCGCTGAGCTTTCCGCCTTCTAGAGATGAAACTGGGCTCAGAGGGAGGAATCCCTGGGGGTTGGGGAGCAGAAGCCCTGCCGGCTTTGCCCAGTGGCCGGCCTCAGCCATCAGATTCCCAGCTCCCAGCGTAGGAAGCTGCTGCCACTCCGGGAAGGCCACTGTCCACGTGCTTGGAGGTCCTGTCCCCCCGCTCCGCCATGGCTACTTTGCTGAGGCCAGGAGACTCCGTCACACCCGGTGGTTCCCGTTTCCAATGAGGGCAGTTTTGTGGCACTTGTGTGCCTGGCGTGGTGGGCCAGGCGTGGCCTGCCCGCGGTGGCTTGACGTTGATGTCAGTCGTGTGACTCGGGGGTGGCTGTCAGGTTTGTTCCTGTAATGTTACTCCTGATTCCTTCAGTGACGGGCACGTGTCTGGGGGGCTGCTTCGTGTCCCACGCTCCCTGCCCCTCAGTGACCCTGGCCGGGGCTTTTCTGTTTCCTTCTGCTGCTGCGCCGCCCCCGCCGTGGACCGCTGGTTTCCTATCACCCTAGACTCATCTGTTTCCCTGGACGGGTTATAATCCGTTTCTTTGGGGCCTTCATAGCCACCATGATGAGCGTCAGAGTCATTCCAGCTAGGAGGGGCTCCACCGGTGGGGACGTCAAGGGCCGCCTCTGTGCACAGGACGGGTTGGGGGCTCTTCCGTGGAGGAGGTCCTGCACGGAGCTCTGACGTCGGCTGTGCTCATGGGGGCTGGACGCAGGGCCCAGAGGCCAGAAACGCCACCCGCGCCAGTTCCCCGTGCCCCTTCCCACTCGGCCCGTGGGGCACCCACCTGTTCTCAGGTCTGGAGTCCCCACCTGCCCGTTTTCAGGTCTGGAGTCCGCGGGCGCCAGCCACTTCTGATCTGGGCCCCAGCCCCTGTTTCAGCGCCGCCCTTGCTCCTGCATCTAGAAGGGCCGGGCTGGGCTGGGGGTTGGGAGGGGCTGAGCAGGACTCCCGGGTCTCAGCCTAAGCACCCTCATCCGTCTCAGAACGCTGTCACCTTTTTCCTGGATTCTCTTTGTCCCAAGAGACTTCTCTTTAAAAATGATCTGCCTCCCGTTAGTGCTGTTTCACAAGGGTCGACTTCTGCCAGCCCCTGGCGCCTAGGGAGAGCCTCTGTGGGGGCGGGGGCGCCGTCTGGGAGCAGCTCCTCAGGGCATGCCCGGGACACTGGGTGTCCGCCAGCCCTGACGACCTTCTCGCCCCTTCCAGGTCCCTGACGAGCACTTCCCTGCTCTGCTGGCCTACCTGGAGGGGCTCAGGGGCCGCGCCCGTGAGCTGACGGTGCAGAAAGCGGAGGCGCTGATGAGGGAGCTGGACGAGGTGGGCACTCGCACCCTGCCGCCTGGAGGGACCCAGCGTGCCCGGCAGGTGCTACAGCTGCTCTCCTAGCAGGTGGCTTGGGGGAGCCTGGGCCCCGTGAACCCCAGCGAGTGCAAGGGCCCTGGGTCTTCTGGGCCCTGCGCCCCGAAGGGCCCACCTCTCTCTCCTGACTCCTCGACCAGGGATTGTTCAGAGGGGATGACGAGTTACCCCTTCCACGATAGAACACGGTCACTCTCAAATGACCTGGCCTCCCAGTGGCCCACAGGCTCCCACAGAAGCTGCTTATTGCGGGGAAATGTCTTTATACCAGGACTTTCCTAGAGGTCAGAGCCGGCCTCTCCAGCCAATACGGCCCATCGCGTGGGGGCGTGGCCGCCTGCCTTCTCTTACCGGCCGGGCTGAGGTTCACCCATTGCACCTGCCTCTCAGGGCCGGGCCGCAGCCCCTCTGACCGCGTGCAGGGAGACCCTGGCAGTATTTTCAGTAAAAACAGGCCCCTGGAGGCCGGCGCTTGTCATGTGACTCATTTTCTGCCTGGAGGGCTGTGAGTATGGGCTCCGTGGTCTTTGGGGTGACGTCTGGGGGAGCCCCCCCCTCCAGTGGAGCTTCTGACCTCGGGTCTGACGTCTGCCCTGCAGCCCGCATTTCCAGGCGCCGGTAGCACCTGCCCAGTCCTTGGTCCCCAGCGGAGAGCCCACGTCCGGCGCCCGGAGGCCGTGTTCAGGAAGCAGCTGGGCCGCCGCAGACGGTCGGACAGGTGGGGGGATGTGTGTTCGCCCACTGGGTCTGGTGCTCTGCTCTCGGGCGTGGTTGGCGTCCGGCACTTGGCGGACATGCTGCTGGGGGCCCGGGGTGAGGTGACTGAGGGTGCCAAGCTGCTGCGCTCTGAGCCCTGGGAACCAGGCCCCCAAGATGGTCACGGGGATGGAGGTCACTGGTGGGGCTCCCACCTGCCCCCCACAAAAACGCAAGCCTAGTAGAGCCTCAGCCCAGAAACAGGATATCCCAACTCTGCCACGCAAGGACACCCCTGGGGTCACCGTGGTTCCCAGTCACGTCCGGGGCCTCTGCCCACCCCACCCCCCAATCCTGGAAGATGCCTCTGCTGTGCCTGGGGCGAGGCATGTTCTCTCAGCCTTGAGTCCCACGCCCAGGTGTTTCCACCCGATGGGAAGAGGACACAGTGTTGATGAATCCACCTGGCGATGCAGGGGGTGAGGCTTCGATCTCTGGATGGGACACTAGGATCCCGCCTGCCTCCCAGCTTCAAGCCCATGAGCTCTGGAGCCCGCGGACCTCACGGAGAGTCAGCCCATGGCATGCTGCAACTAAAGCCGCCCTGGAGTCACTGACGTCACTGAGTGATTCGGAAAAATGATGATTGCCAACTTCAAGCTTCAGCTCAGGACTCCATGAGCCGGGGGTCACGGCACAGCCTGCCTGGCACGGTTGTCAGCTCCCCCACCCCCCACCACGCTGTCCCCCGGGACCCGGCCATCGCTCAGGGTGCAGGTACAGGAGGCCACGGGACATTCTGTCTCCCTGGAGCCCCTGACCCTCCAGCCTCAGGCCTGCTGGGGCCCCCTGGTGGGACTCGGCCAGGCTGCTTTCTGCGGGAAGTCCAATGTTCCTGCCCCTCTGAGGCTCCACCAGCCTCGGGGGGGGTGACTAGGATCAGGACCGAAGCCAACAGGCTCTGCTCCATGCCCATGGCCTCAGGTCCTGGAGAGATGGGGCTGGAAAGGACACGTGAGCCACGTGCCACCCCACACGCGAGCCCCGCCCCCACCCGACACGCATGCCCGAGTGAGCTGGAGTTAGCACTGGTCGTGGTGCCTACAAATCAGGAGCGCCTTTAGTTAGCTCAGTTGGTGCGGAATCCACCTGCAATGAAGGCGACCAGGGTTCAATCCGTGGGCCGGGAAGATCCCCTGGAGAAGGGAACGGCTACCCACTCCAGTATTCTTGCCTAGAGAATTCCATTGACAGAGGACCTGGCAGGCTACAGTCCGTGAGATCACACAGACTCGGACCCCACTGTGTGACTAACTTCCTTTATTTTCAAGTTCTGGGGAAAAAAGAAATGCACACAGCCATGAGATTTGGAAATCAGTGCCAGTCCTCACGATTCCTGACCCTGGAGGAGGTTCGGGGCCTGGGGGGAACCAAGCCCCATATCCGAGAGGAAACGCCCAGGGCCAGGCCCACTGCTGAGCTGGTGCGCCTATTACTGCCAGACAGGGCCAGTGGGGACCCCTGCCCTCGGCCCCCCTGGTTTCCAGGAGCACAGGGCCCTGGCCTCTGGTCAGTGGGGCAACGAAAGCCCAACCCAGCCAAGTAGAGAGACAAATCCAGCCACAAGGAGGACTCGGCGGCCCGTCCACCCTCCCCTCCCCAACCCACTTCGGCATAGTCCACCCCCCAGCGGCCGCCCGCAGCCCTGCCCCAGATTCCCAGGAAGCTTCTCCCTCCCCGCCTCACTCCAGATCTGTGCCGACCGGTGTCCTGGTGGTTCCATTTGAGTCTCTTGTGCTTTGTCACCTGTTCCTCCCACCCCGACCCTGTCCTGCTCACCAGCTCACTCCCTGAGGGCAGTATCCCCACGTGGTCACCAACACTCAGCACGGGCAGACCTTTTAATTCGTGCTCATCTGATGCCCCCGCTGCCCAGCCACCAGTGTCCACCCTCCTCCAGGAAGGTCCTAGGGTCCCAGCTGGGAACCAGGGCCCCATGCCTCCTTCGGTCCAGTCAGTTCAGTTGGCGAGCTCTGAGCTCCATGAGGGAAGAAGCCACGTCTTGTTTGCCTGTGTCCCACTGGCAGAGGTGGTATTGGGCAGGCAGTGCTGTGATCTCAGCTGACCTCCCGCATGTCCTGGCCCACCCCGAGCCTACTGCCCACTGCCCCTCAGTGCACGCAAGAGACCAGGAGCTGGCTCATGGGGAGGGTCTGGGAGGATTGTGGGGCGAGAGCTCTCGGAGGAGGCCTCCCTGCAAGCTCCTACACACCCGGCCCACCCCACCAGGCTGACCTCCTCTGGGCAGCGACTCCCCCTCGAATGGCCCACCACCCACAGGGAACCCAGGAGCCCTGAGAAGAGGGTGGGGTCGGCAGGGGAGCTGGCGGGCCCAGGGCCTGGCACGATGCATAGCAAGCCGGGAATGCTGGTCCGAGGTGCCTCTGGGTGGACGTCGCTCTGGGTCCCAGCAGCCCCAGCTATCTCCCTACACCCTGCACCCCAAGTTAAGGCAGGTGATGCCCCTGTGCCTGGCATATGTTGGCTGGTGACGTGGGCCCTGCTGGAGAACTGGATGAGGGCTAATGGGGAGGGGAACGTAGGAGGGGGGCAGCAGGAAGCCGGAGGTGCTGTGGGTAAGTGGGGGTGTGGCACCTGTTGGGGGGACCCCGGAGGGCTGGCAGGGGCCCCAGTGTAGACAAAAGTAGCAACAACCCTCCAGGATCTGGGGGTGGAGTGGGGAGGGGACCCAGCTCTGCCCAGGGCTGTAGGTACTGGGAGGGGGAGAGGAGGGCCAGGCTGGGAGGTCCCTCAGGCTGAGGGGGGCACCCCATCCCCCACAGCGCCCAGGTGAGACTCCCTGGCACGGGACACACAGCCCTTGGTGGCCGCAGCAGAGAGCCCGGTGAGGGGCTGCATGTCTGTCTGTCCAACCGTCCTGTCTCCATCACCCACAAGCCCAGGCACCTCAGCTTCTCCTCACCCCAACCCTGGCCCCTGGGAGTGTGTCCCACAGTCAGCCCAGGCCTCTGCGGTCAGCGTCCCTGCAGCCTGGGCATGGCACACAGCGGCTGAGCAGTAGGCCGCGCGGTGAAGGCAGGTGCAGGCGTGGTGTCCAGGGCGGCAGCGCTGAGGCCGGGTGGGGGCAGGAGGCAGTACCTCTGCAGGAGGCCCACGAACAGCAGGAACAGCTCCGACCTGGCCAGGCTCTCCCCCACGCAGACGCGGCGGCCTGCGGAGACACGGGGCGCCGGTGGGTCCCGGAGGCCGTGGGGGAAGCCCCGAGGGCGGGGGCCCTGAGCACTGAGGCCCTGGGGCCAGGCCACCGCCGGCCGACCCCGCAGTACCTGCAGAGAAAGGCAGGAAGGCCGGCCGCTGGACGAAGCGCTGGTCGGCGTCCAGGAAGTGGCCTGGATTGAACTGGCGGGGCGTCTCCCACTGCGTCTCGTCCAGGAGCACGGAGTTCAGCAGGGCCAGCACGGGTGTGCCCTGTGGGGGCGCCAGGTGAGCGGCTGGCGGCTCTCCGCAGACAGGGAGCACGGTGGGGAGGTGGGGCGCGGCCTGGCAGGGTCTGCTGGGGGGCCGACCTCTGCACGTACCCGCCGTGGCTTATGCTCAGGGACCCCCACGGTGGGGACCCTGATCTGCGGTGAAGGGCTGTGAGGCCAGGGTGCCCCCGCCTCCGACAGGAAGCCCTAGTCAGCAACTGTGTTACTGAGACCCCATCGCAGACCCATCGATACCGGCCGAGAGGAGACGAGGGAGGGTCTGGGGCGCCGGGGACCAGGACCTCGCACCTTGGGGAGCAGGTAGGGGCCCAGCTGAGTGTTGGCGACCGTGCAGCGCGGCGCGTGGGGCAGCAACGTGATGAAGCGCTGCACCTCGTGCAGCACGGCGTTGGTGTAGGGCAGGGCACGCACGTCCTCCGGCCGCGGCAGCCGCGTGGGCCCCAGCACGCGGTCTAGCTCCTCCTGCACCCGGCCTGCGGGCGAGGCGGAGGGCCAGCGTGCCGGGACCCCGCCCTGCGCCCGGCCCCGCCCCGCGCCCCGGGCCCCGCGGGGACGCGCCCCGGCTCACCCTGCACGCGCGGGTGCTTGACCATCAGGAGGGCCGCCCACTGCAGCGTGGCGGCGGTGGTCTCCGTCCCGGCCATGACCATGTCCAGGACACAGGCCACCACGTTGGCCTCGGTAAACAGGCCCTCGGGGTCTTTCCCCTGCAGAGGTGGGCGGCGCCGCGCTCAGCTGGAGGCAGTCTCCACGGACCCCCCACGCAGCCAGCCCCCGGCTCGAGAAAGGCGTCGAAGACGGGCGCCTCCTACGTCGCGGGCTCACGAGGCCTCGCAGACGCCCCGCGTCTCGGGTGAGGTGACCGAGGCTAGGAGGGGCCCGGCCAGCGGGTGGAGCGGAGCGGCGTGGCGCAGGGTCGGCGGGCTCCCGCCCCAGCCCCTCTCCCCCAGGCGGGGCCCCTCTTGGGCGGGGGCGGGTCTGGCCCACACCTGGCCGTGCTGGATCAGGGCGTCCAGGTAGCTCCGCTCGGGCCCTCGCGGGGGTGTGCGGCGCCGCCGCGCCTCCAGGAGGGTCCTCAGGATGGCCCGCACCTCCTCGATCTTGCGCAGGACGGGCCGGTGCAGCTGGAGGAGGGCCCCGAGCCGCGGGTAGAGGTTGAAGAGCTGGGGGCGGGCAGGGCCGCGCGGTGAGGGCGGAGGGGGGGCCATTTGCCCGCAGGTGGGGCCACCTGTGTGACCGGCAGGGCCCCAGGCTCCCAGCAGAGGTGCCACCCTCCGCCCCCTCCCGTGGGACCGGCAGCCCGGAGTCGCAGAAGGAAGCCTCCATCTGGGTGCCCGGAGGGGGAAGCAACTGCCAGGTAACACACCCGGGGTCCGTGCAAGTCACAGCAGGCGGCTGTCACTGTGGCTGCCCGCTCCACACCCACCAGAGCAGGGGGAGGGAGGCGGGGCGGGCGCCGCCTTGGAAGTCACTGACATCACTGAGTTATTCAGAAAAAGGGAAATTGCCAACTTCAAGCTTCAGCTCAGGACTCCGTGAGCCGGGGGTCACAGCACACCCTGCCTGGCACAGTTGTCAGCTGCCCCCCGCACCACGCTGTCCCCCGGGACCCGGCCATCGCTCAGGGCGCAGGTACAGGAGGCCACGGGACATTCTGTCTCCCTGGAGCCCCTGACCCTCCAGCCTCAGGCCTGCTGGGGCCCCCTGGTGGGACTCGGCCAGGCTGCTTTCTGCGGGAAGTCCAATGTTCCTGCCCCTCTGAGGCTCCACCAGCCTCGGGGGGGTGACTAGGATCAGGACCGAAGCCAACAGGCTCTGCCCCACGCCCATGGCTTCAGGTTCTGGAGAGATGGGGCTGGAAAGGACACGCGAGCCCCGCCCCCACCCGACACGCATGCCCGAGTGAGCTGGAGTTAGCACTGGTCGTGGTGCCTACAAATCAGGAGCGCCTTTAGTTAGCTCATTTGGTGGGGAATCCGCCTGCAATAAAGGCGACCAGGGTTAGATCCCTGGGCTGGGAAGTTCCCTTGGAGAAGGGAACGGCTACCCACTCCAGTATTCTTGCCTAGAGAATTCCATGGACAGGACCTGACCAGCTACAGTCCATGAGATCGCACAGAGTCCGACCCCACTGTGCGCTAACTTCCTTTTTTTTTTAATTCTGGGGGAAAACGAAATGCACACAGCTGTGGGGTTTGGAAATCAGTGCCGGTCCTCACAATTCCCGACCCTGGAAGAGGTTCAGGAGCTGGGGGGAACCAAGCCCCATATCTGAGAGGAAACGCCCAGGGCCACCCCCAGCGCTGGGCCCCCTGCCCTTGGCTCCCCTGGTTTCCAGGAGCACGGGGCCCTGGCCTGTGGTCACGTGGCCAGTGAAGTCAGGAGCCTCTACCTGCCCCCACCTCGCTCCCTGCCGCCCCCCAGGCTGAGAACAGGCCCTCTCACCTGCACACTCGGCTTCCCCAGGAGGACCATGATCTCATCAACAAGGCCCAGCAGGGACACGAACACAGGATCCAGGTAGTCAAACCGCTGGCCGAAGAGCAGCGCGAAGGTGATGTTGGAGGGAGCCCAGCGGAGCAGGGCCAGCGGGAAGGGCCGGCCTGCGGGTGGAGAGAGGCTTCAGGGCTGCAGGCCGCAAGGCGCGGAGGCGCCCCAGCCCCCACTCACCTCCATAGCTGTCCAGCTGCGCAGTGAGGCACCTCAGCTCCTGCAAGACCTTGTCGGCCACGGGCGCCCTCCCCACGCCCAGGCCGTGGAGAGCGCGCACAGTGAGCTGGCGGGCAGCCCGCCAGCGTGGGCCTGAGGAGAAAAAGACGCCTGCGGGCCGCAGGTGCCCAGTGGTGAGCGGCCCCAGGGCCTGGTCCTGGTGAAGCTTCGGGCCCCCCAAAACCCCCTGCCCCTACCTCCAGCTGGCCTGGCGGGGCCTGTCTGTCGGTATGCCCCGCCCCTGTTTTTCTGGGCCTGCCGCCCGGGCACCCTCATGCTCCCCTGGGCCTCCTCCATGTGGGGGGGGGGACAGGCCCTGGGACCCCCGTGCCTGCAGACACCGCCTCCCCTCCGCAGGCACCTACCCCCGCCTCCATTGATGAGCTCGAAGATGGGAATGGGGGGCCGGCCAGCCAAGTCCTGCCCGGTGCTCACCAGGGCCTCTTTCACTGCCTTATAGCCGGTCAGCACCACCGTCTTCTGGTGCCCGAGATGTACAGTGAACACCGGCCCGTACTGTTTGGCGAGCTGGTGGGGATGGGCAGCGGTCATCCACTGTCCTACCCCAGGGCCCTTGGGGGCCCTCATGCCCCACCGGCCCCTCTGTCCTCACCACTGCCCTGCCCATTCTGCAGATGGGCAGACTGAGGCCAGGGGCAGGCAGTGAGTTGCTGCGGCTCTGCCCCAGCCCGCGGGTGGCGGCCTCCAGGCCCCCGTGGACCCACCTGCATCAGAGCCTGGTCCTGCGGTGCCTCCCACAGCATGTGCAAGTTCCCGACGAGGGGCAGGGGGCGAGGCCCTGGGGGCCAGCGGGCGGCTGGGGTGTGGGCACGAACTCGGAGCAGCCCCCAGAGCACCAACAGCGCCAGCCCTGCCAGGAGCAGCAGGGCCATGAGTCCGGAGGGTGGCGGGCACCTCCCCTCCTGGGTGCCGCCTGCCCTGCGCCTTATGGACCTCTGGGAGGGCGTGCCGGCACCCCACCCTCCCGCCACCCCACCACCCCGAGAATGTGGAAGGAGCAGTTTGCAGGGACAGCCAGGTGCTTAAAGCGACAGGCGTGCGTGGAACGTGCAGGCCCGTCTGTTCCAGGGGCGGAGGACCATCCGGGGGCCGGCGTCCAGCCAGGCCCTTGAGGCCTCCTCGGCCCTCACCTTGTTGGGGGGACACAGCACGGTGACCATCTGGCCCCGCAGGATCCGCCTCTGCCTGGTCTCCCCACAGGAACCATGGCTCCAGGGCCTTGGTCTCCACCCTCCCCGGGCTCTGAGCCTCCTTCTCTCAGACCCCGCGGCCCCCCCAGGCCCACCAGCACCTGTGTCCATCTAGTGCCTCTGTACCTGGGCCAGGGCGGGCACCAGGTCTACACGGCCAGCACCCCGAATGCCAGGGCTCTAGAGCCTTATAGCAAGCTTGCGAGAGGGACGGTGTGCCCCTCGGGGGCTGTGGGAGCCCAGTGCCCCGGGCAAACGGCACTGGCCTCCCCAGGACGGTGGGCGTGGGGGCGGGCATGCTGCACAGAGGGGCCCAGCCTGCAGGCAAGGCCACTGGGGCGGCAGGTGGCAGGTTTATGAGCCCTGTCTGGGCTGCACTCTGCTCCAAAGCCTGGAGGCCCAGCTGGGAGGGAGGAGGCACCCCTTTGGAGTCGAGCTCCGAGGGGCCAGAGGGCCAGTGGTCCCAGAAGCGGCTGGGCCTCCTGCCCCGACGCGAGGCAGTGGGAAGCCCCTCCCCGAAGCGCGGCCCCTCACCCCGGGCCTTTCCCCTGTTGTGATATCTGTGTCCCTACGCCCACCCCAGAGCCAAGGCAGCCTGCGGGCCCTTACCCCTCCCAGCCTCATTTGCACACCTCCTGTGATGGGGTGCTCTCCACCTCACAGGCATCCCGTCCAGATACACAGTCCTGGGGCTGCCAGGAGTGGGAACTGTTCTCTGACTGCTGAGTCTCTGGGTCTTTCGGGCTGAGCAGCGGTTCCCAAGGTCCCTACTGGGTGCAGAGGCTGGGGGCCTGTCTGCCCAGGACACTTCAGGTCGTTAATTCAGTGTGCATGTACTGAGTTCCTGTGTATTACCAGGCTCTCTAGGAGCTAGGGCTGCAGGAATGGGAGATGTGAATCCTGACATGTCCTTGCAGCCCAGCGGGGGTGGGCAGGGGGCTTGTGGCCAGGACTTTGCACAGGAAACCCCTAGGGCGTTGGAGCTGGAGGGGGGTCTCAGAAGGTTGGGAATTCGTGAGGAGGGGCAGCTCTTGCGGACCTGCAGCGGTGGCGTGGGGCGGGGCGCTGGGCAGCCCTGGGTCACTGCCACGGAGCCACACCGGGGGCCCAGCCTCGTGGGCTGGGTGGTGTGGCTGTGGGGCTGGAAGGGAGCAGGCATCCCTTTCGGGGCTCACCTCCTGGTGGGTGAAGCCTGTGCCAAGGAGCCTGCTGGGCAGGGCCGCGCCTCGGGGGGCTTCTGCTGCGGGGGGGCGCAGGCATGGCCCCCAGAGCAGGACTGAGCTGTGGGGAGGCCGTTTCAAGACCTGTCCTGATGAGGCCACACCTGGCGTCTGTCCTGGGCCCCCAGCTGCCAACAGCCCATCGGGGGCTTGTCTGTCCTGGGCAGACAGGGTTTCCTGGGGAGGGAGTGGGCTCAGCTGGGCAGGTGGAGGCCCCGCAGCATCTGCTGAGTGACCAGCTGCTCTGCCTCTGTTCTGTCCAGTGTGGGGCCACTGCAGGGAGGGTCCTGGGCTACCAGACCCGCGAGGTCATCAGAGAAGCCCCGCATTTGAGTGTGGGGTTCCAGAGAAGGGACTTAGGGGGAAAATGGACGGGGGGCCGCTGGCCACTGTCATTGACCTCAAGGTAGGGAGATTCCCCTGGAGGGACCACCAGTCTCCCTGCGGGGTGGAGGGGAGGCCGGAGCAGGGGGCACCGTTTCAGGCCTCTGACCTCCAGAACCTGGGGCAAGGGGATACTTAGGCTTTTAAGTTTCAAGGCAGACAGAGGCCATACTGATGACCTATGACCTGTGACCTTGCATTGGAGTCAGGCAACTTTGTCACTTTAGGGGAGTCAAGGTAGGCAGGCCTGGATGCGGGAGGGGCAAGGTTCTAGAGGAGTCTGGGGGAGATGTGGGAGGCCTTCAGAGTCCAGGCCGGTCCTCCCGGGCCCCTCGCGTCTCCCCGTGTGGTGTCCCTGGCCCAAGTCCAGCAGAGGCCCTGTCTCTGGACTTGGCCCTCTGGGATCCCTGAGTCTCCGCAGTGCCGCCGTCTCCTGCCCCCTGATTCCTGATACAGAAGGCTGCGGGCTCCTGGGTTCTGCCCCTACCCTGTCCTCTGCCCACCCCCCACCGGCGGCTCCAGGCCAGCCTGTCCATTGCCTCCGAATCCCGGAGCTTTGCGGTCACGCCCGCACCGCCGCGGTCCAGAAGGGCCCCTGCAGCCCCTGTGTGAGGCCGCCCTTCACGTCTTCTGCCGCTGAGCTCAGGGGTTCTGAGTCGTTGGGACTCCTCATTGGGAAAAATCCAAACTGGCTGGGGCAGGGTGCTGGCTCTAAGGACGTTCCCCAGACATTCGCGTCCACCCAGAGCCTCAGAACAGGGCCTCTTTGGAGGGCGGTCTCTAACCAAGTCACCTTGCCCCTCATTCAGTGACAGAGCCAAGGGTGGGGGCCATGGCCACAGCCAAGGATCCAGGAAACTGCAGAAGCTGGCGGGGGCAGGAAGGACCCCCCTGGAGCCATCTTTGGGAGGCGGCCCTGCCTTCTTGCCTCCGGAGCTGAGCAGGCGTGGTGGTGTTTCCAGCTCCCCCAGGCTATTTCCCTTGTGGGGGCACCCCCGGGAGACCTTGGAAGCAGGGTTCAGAACGTCACCCCACTCCAGAAACACGGCAGACAGGTCACACGGGTCCCTTCGTGGGGTCGCCGTCTAACCAGCCTGCCTGGGCGTCACTTTGTCCCCCCAGGAATGGGGGTTCGCATTATTTGACTTGTTGTCTATGATCGACTGGGCCCAGAGGCCACCAGGCCGACCAGAAACAGGACAAATGCAGTTGAGCCCCGTAAACACACAGAGGACTTCTGTCTCTTGGAGGAGGTCACCCCAGAGGCTTGGCTCTGCCGTCCCGTCAGACGTTAACCCGTCCCGAGCCTGCTCAGTGGGCTTGTCCTGTGCTCTCGGTCCTCTGACTGGATGTGATTGTCGGCCTTTGCACATTTCGCTTTGAACCAGCCTTGTCTTCTCACCCTGTTCCCCCGTTAATGGGCAAGATAAAGCTTGGCCATGTGCTCAGTATCTGTTAGTCTGAGAGCCTTTTGAAAATTGCACTCGGACAGCAGAATTTATTAAAGTCAAAAGATCAGCAAGGTCTAGTTCCAGGCCAGGGTTGATTCAGGGGCCCAGCGACACGATCAGGATTCCGATGAATTCTCCTCTCTCTTGAGTCTGCTGGCGGCACTCTGGGCTGGGGTGGGCTGCGGGGTGGGGGGCAAGCAGTGTTTTGGTGTCTGCTCCTGGTGGCCAGTCGACCACCCGCTCCCAGGCTCACCTCCTCCGAGCACAGTCCAGGGGGTGGTTCTACCAGCCTCGAACTGGTGCTCGAACAGAAGCCTGGGAACTGCGCTCAGAGCTGAGTGGCCCAGAGCACCTGGGGCACAGGTCACACCTGGCCCTGATGCCCGAGGTGCAGGTAGTTCCCCAGAGAGCTCTGGAGTGGGGCACAGCTGCCTCCACACTCGGCCCCTCCCTCTACTCCTTGGCTGGAAGGCCTCTTCCAAAGGCAATTCCCCGCCCACAAGCTCTCCCTGTACTTTGCTCAGCCTTGGAGAGCCGGGGACCATGCCCTTGACTCTGGATGGGGGCTTGTGACTGTGGTGGAGGCAATGTTCTGACACGAAAGCCATACAGCTTCCACCTGCTGCTCCTGGAATCCTGTATGCAGGAAGCAGTCAGCATCCTGGGAGGTGGGAAGAGGGAGGAGGACCTCTGGGCCAGGACGCAGGCCCAGCACCCAGCCACGCATGCTGGGTCCTGAGGGCTTCCCTCTCCCGAGGTGTGGTGGCCCCAGCTGATGGCGCATGGGGCTGTCTCCACATGGCCTGCCCTCTCCCCGCGTTTAGGAGCACAGTGGATCACTGCTGTTTCATACCAGTGTGTCTGGGCTGTTTGTTACACACTGGTAGAAAACTCTCCCACTGGCTGCATAACCCTGGGCAAGGGGCTTGCCCTCTGTGTGTCTCTATGTGTGACATAAAGATAGTCATACCTGAAAACTGCATTCATTCTTCAAAAAGCACTTTTAAATTAGTTTCACAGCTTCTTTATTTTTGGCTGCACTGAGTCTTTGTCCTACGCACAGGCTTCCTCTCCTGTTTGTTGCAGTGCTCAAGTTTCTCACTTCAGGGGCTTCTTGAGGCCCATGGGCTGTGCCCCGCGGGCTTCAGTAGTTGTAGTTCTCAGGCTCTAGAGCACGGGCTTAGGTGCTCCAAGGCATGTGGGACCTTTCCCGACCGGGGATCAAACCCACGTCCCCATCACTGGCAGGTGGATTCTTAGCCACTGGACCACCAAAGAAGTCTCCCCAAATACTTTTAATTAACTTTTAATGAATTAAATTTTTGTCTATGCTGCATGGCTTATGGGATCTTAGTTCCTCAAGCAGGAATTGAAGCCAGGCCCCAGGCAGCGAAAGCATCAAATCCGAACCACTGGACTGCCAGGGAATTCCCTCTTCAAAAGATACTAACTGAACACCTACTGTGTGCAGGCACTGTGAGCCCATGTAAAACAGCCCAGCAGGTAAGAGGGTTTCCAGAAGCATGACTCCCCACTCTTCGACCTGAACATTTAGTGAACTGCTAAACATCTCCTATGAAGCAATAATTACTTGGCAGGCTGACACCTCCTGGTCACTGGGCCTCTAGGCTTCGCAGGTCCCCCAGGGCTGCCCTCTGGGTGGGGAGGAACTGTCCTACTGCTAAGTAGTGTGATCTAGTGGCAGGGAAAGGTGCTATTTGCTCGGTAATAAATGCTTCTATTGTTCACAGCCCTGGTGCATTAATGAGTAACCCAGTGCAGGGCCCCTGGCTCCTGTGGTGTCAACAGTTAATATGACAGGAATGGGGAACAGGCACAAACTTCCTCCTCTAGTTTTCTGTGGGCACAGAGCCCCAGGCCAACCTGGGCCCAGAAGACAGGGCTGGGCTTTCCCCGCCTCCCTGGGCCCGCCCTGTGGCCCTCCCCGTTGGCCTGCTGACTTTGGTGGTGCTCTGGGCTCCGGACAAGCAGGGTGGTGTGCAGCACAGGGGGCCTCAGGTGGCTGAGGGCATGCTGATGCCTTCTGGAGAAGGGGACATCCGACCCAGGCCCTGCGGGGAGGGGTTGCTGCTGGGACTGGTGGGCAAGCCCCCAACATTACAAGGGGCAGTGGTGCTGGGCCTGGGTGCAAGACCGCTTGCCCAGGGGGGCCAGCTGGGGACTCTGCCTTGGTGAGGCCCCTACATGCTTATGTGTAGTGCCTGGCTCGTGGCTGGCGCCAGGGACCGCCACGTCGGTAGAGTGGGTGCGTGAATGGGGGCTGGAGCTCAGGGCAGAATCAGACTACAGGGTGGGGGTGGGGGTGGGGGTGGGGGCCCATGGGGGCCGACCCACCTCCATCAGCTCTGCCCAGGGTACAAGGTTGGAGGAGGCCTGCTGCAGAGAGCTGGTGACACCCCACACCCCCCACCCCCGCCCTTTCCCTGTTTTTACTGTTGCTGTGACAACAGTAATAAAGGACCACCAGGGGTTTCCTATTTCCAATGCATTTTCACTCTTCTATCTGGTGAATTGTGTCCCCAGATTCACATGTTGAAGTCCTAGCTCCCCCTACCTTAGAATGTGACCTTTCTGGGAACAGGGTCACTGCATATATAATTAGCTAAGGTGAGGCCATGGGGGTGGGTCCTAACCCAATTAGCGTACATCCTCATGAAAGGGCCATGTGTGGACACAGACACGCAGGGACAGCCCCCGTGCTGAGGCAGAGGGCGTGGCTCATCCACAAAGCAGGGCGCACCAAGAGTTGCCAGCAGTCCACCAGCAGGGAGCAAACGCCCGGCTCTCGGACAAGTGGCCCTAGAACCGTGAGAGAAGGAATTTCTGTTGCTCGAAGCTGCCGAGACCCGGCAGCCTCTCGGGGATGCAGAGAGCCCCCTCGCCTCTGCCGGGAACAGCCTTCCAGGAGCGTCCTCCTACCCTTGGGCTTCTTACGGATTGGAGCTGTGTGTCCCTGAGCAAGTTGCGGACCCTCTCTGAACTTCGTTTCCTCGTCCTAAATAGATGACGGCCGGACCCTCTGCAGCCCCTCGGCTGCAGAGCAGGCGCCCGGCGGGCGGGCCCTGCGGAGCCCGGGGGCGGGGCCTGGGCCAGAGGGGCGGGGTCTCGGCCCTGGGGGCGGGCCCTCGCCCTGCGCGTCCGGGCCCCGCGGCGGCGGCTCGCCGCTCGACGCGCTCGGCGCTCCCGCGGGGCCTTCTCCGCGGTCGGCCGGCCGGCCTGCGCGCGGCGCGCCGGGAGAGGGGGGCGCCGCCATCATGTCGACGGCCATGAACTTCGGCTCCAAGAGCTTCCAGCCGCGTCCGCCGGACAAGGGCAGCTTCCCGCTCGATCACTTCGGTGGGTGCGGGCGGCCCGCACTCTCCGGCCGGGCCCGCGCAGCGCCGGGCCGCTCGCGGCGCGGGCGGGGCCCTCGGGGCTCGGCCCGGCTCCTCCCGCCGCGGGACGCGGGAGGCCCCGGCCCGGCGAGAGCGCTCGGGCGGCCTGCGCTCTGCGCTCGGG
>ML662479.1:4768334-4780169 GCA_007570785.1 Antilocapra americana
CGCTCTGCGCTCGGGGCGGCCTGCGCTCGGGCGGCCTGCGCTCGGGGCGGCCTGCGCTCGGGCGGCCTTCCGCAGCCGCGTCCTTGGCGGGCGCGGGGTCCGCGGCGGAAGCGAAGGGCGCCCCTGGTCGCCGCCGCCTCCGCGGAAGCCAAGGCTTCGAAAATGGGTTTCGGGTGGTTCTTTGTTGGCCAGTCTTTGCCCGAGAAACATCCCAGACACGGGCAGCGTCGGCAGGGAGCTCCCGGCGCCGCCGCTCGGACGCCCCCCTTTTCCTGCCCTCGCTCTCCCCCCGGAACGTTTGCCTGTTCTCGTCTGTTCCCAGAGGAGGGGAGCTGCCAGTAAGGTTGCTGGGCGGGCGTGTCCTGTTTTCACTTTGAAAAGAAAACATTTTTCTGTTTCGTTCCAGGTGAGTGTAAAAGCTTTAAAGAGAAATTCATGAAGTGTCTCCGGGACAATAATTTTGAAAATGCTTTATGCAGAAATGAATCAAAAGAATATCTGGAGTGCAGGATGGAGAGGCAAGTACCTACCAACCGTGATTTATGTCTTCTCCGCCCACCGTGTCTCCAGAGAGACCCCACCCAGGCCTGGCTTGTTGTGTTTGGACCGGAAGGGCTGCCTGCCTGTGTAACTGAGGCATTTCGGAGATGAGTCGAACTCAAAAGTTGTTGGCAGCCGTGGGAACCTTTTCTCCAGTGATAACCTCGGAGGTGATTGGGTTCCTCAGAGTTTTCTCTTTCCAAGTGTGTGATGTGTCATTCAGGTTTCAGAACTGTACATCATAAAAATGCTGACTGAGTCAAAAGATTTGTGGGTACAGAGCTTATTCCTTTGAACATTCTCAGGACATAAAAAATATGGGCTGTTTTGTTCCACGTCCGCTCAGAGCTGTTTGTAGTGTGGCAGGCAAGACAGTGGGCCTGAGAAACGGTGACAGATGAGTGACTCTTCCCATCTCAAGCAGAGTTCACAAGACCCACCTTTAAGGAAAACAAAAGCTCTTCTCACTGATCCGTTGAGATTTTACTTCAGCGGTACCATTGTAAAGCTTCATGAGGAAAGCATGTAACCTATTATGTGTTTGGGTGGAAACTTTTATTTCTGCCTTTTGAGCCCTTTGTTTGCTCACAAGGGAACCCAGTCTGGCAGAGGCCTTGTCTGAAGACAGGTTGACAAAAAGCAATCCACTCTGGGCCTGTTTTCAGTTTTTTCTTAAACTCAGACATTCCCCTCCAAGCAAGCTCTGCTGTGCTTCTTGGACCCCAGGTGTGTTGAGGGCTCCCTGCAGACATTTGGGGTTTTGAGGGAGATGGGCTTTCTTGGTGCTTGGCCCTCATGTTGTGCCCTTCTTCTGCCTCGTGAGTCAGCCAGGCTCACAGGTGTTGTAGGGTAAACGATGGGCCGGCCTGACGCCAGCTGCGTCATCTCTACATAGTGTTGGCCCGGATCTGCATGCTTCACTCACTCTTAAATCGAAACACCTGAAATCAGTGAGTCTTTTCTTGGCACTGCCGAGCCTCGGTGACAGAGTTTAGAGCTCGTCTCTGCCCTGTGCCTCCCCAAAGCTCGGGCCACCACCTCCGAGTCGGTCATCCCTGGGCCGGCACAGGGCCCAGCAGCTGAGCACAGGGTTGCCTGGAGGGTTCAGTGGCTTTGGTTCCAGAGCCACTCCTGCGTGACGAGGGCTTCCCGGCAGGGCCAGCAGAAGGGCCCCCTTTTTCCCGTTTGCCCCTGGGCCTCTGAGGAAGGCCCGGAGACCGGAATGCATCAGCTGCTCTGGGGTTCCGAGATTCAGGCTGCACCACTGGTTGGTCAGGGCACACTGGCTGTAAGGGGTGTGTCTGTTTCCGACTTGGCCCGTATCTTGCCCGCTCGCTTCTCCATCACTCTTAAAAAGCTTCTCGTCTGCTTTTTTCCTTCTGCTGATACGTCACACCTTCTTCTGTGTCCTTCACATGCGTCTCTTTAGGAACTGGACCTCAGGAGAATCTGTCAGTTGGCTCACATATTCTCGGGCCCTGCTGGCCTGGAGTGGACGTGTCTGCTGCTGAGGGCAGGGGCTGCGCTTCCTCGCAGCAGCTTCTGTTCACGTTGGGGTTGCGCGGTCAGCAGAGACGCAGCGAACATATACGGGATCCGAGACCTCAAGTCCAGTGCCCGCCCTGGTGTGTATGGTGGCTGGGCCTCCTGATCTGGTGCGGAGTGTAGGGCATCTGGTCCTGGGGGAGCGCTGGGCCCGACCAGGAGGGTCTGTCCTGACTTTTCCAGCTCCCGGGCTTTGTGTCCTTGGCCTGTGGCCCGTCCTGCAGCCTCACGGTCCTCAGTGCTGCGTCTTCAGATCTTCCCTCCTCTTTACATTTTTTCTTTCTCACCAGAGGCAGCCAAAGTTCTCTGATTTTGAGGATTTTAGGTTGGGTCTCCTTGGATAATCCAAGGTGGTCTCATCTCTGAGTTGGCTGATGGGCAGTCTTATTTCCTCAGCAGCCTTAATACCAACCCCCACTCACTGGGATCAGGTGTCAGTCACAGATTCTGGGGGTCAGGGCGTCACCTGGGGGCCCTGGCCCTGTCAACCACGTTGTGTCTGAGTGGGCGTTTCTAAGACCCGTGTTCTGACAAGGTGTAGTGGGAGTTCGTGGTTATTTGCCTCCTTGGGTCTCAGGAGCGTCTTGTGCGTTCCATCACTGTGGAGTTAGTGGAGTCGGTTCCATGAACTGGTGTCTGTGATTCTGGGGACGCTGTCCTAAGGGCAAGCCCTGGGTCTCGTGGGTGTGGTGGGCAGGGCTGGAGGGGCTTGCACACGGGAACGTGTGAGGAGGAAGGTGTGGTCGGGAGCACGGTGTGGTCAGGAGCATGGTGGGCGCTGGTCTGAGGGTGCTGTTCCTGGGAGGGCGTGGGGGTGCCCAGGGCTGAGTGGCCCGTGGACCCTGATAGCTCTCACTTTTCCTTTCAGGCAACTGATGGCTCAGGAACCCCTGGAAAAGCTGGGATTTGGAGATTTGATTGATGGAAAGTCAGACAAAAACTGAGCTGTGCCAGGAGGAAGGCTGCAGGCCGTGTGGGGTCAGCCAGACTCCTGCCGCCCCAGCAGCGTGCTTGAAGGTACCGTGGCGCAGAAGGGGCCTCTGGGGGTGCCCGCGACACACCGCTGGAAACCATGCCAAACGCCCCTCCCTGGTCAGTGTGTCTTGAGGCTAGGAAATGGCTCGTCTTCTGAAGCTCCCAAAAGGATCTGGAAAGCGATGCCCCTTTCAGATTCCTGTTTCCCGCAGGCATGTGAAGGTTCATCCTAAGTTCGCGTGGGTGACACCCCCCGGGGAGGTGAGGTGCCAGGTGGTGTGTGCCCACCAAGAGGGCAGCGTGGGTGCCAGCGAGATGCTGGGCTCACAGCACAGGCCGTGTGTGTCCTTCCCGTGCTGACGGTGTTCAGCACGGAGCGTCACAGAGACGTTGTTGAGAAAATGTGCCTAGCAAGCGGTTTGCTCTCTGTACTTGTAAGCATGTTCGCTGTTCTTTTCCTTTTCTCTTTTTTAAACAAAGATGGGGTGAGCCTGGAAGGGGAAGCCGGCTTCTGACGCGTCTGACTCCTTGCTTTTTTCTGGGGACGCCTGAGCACCGTGCGCCTTTCTGATCTGTGTCAGGTGACATTTGTACAGCCGGTTGGGTGTTTAGTTTTAGGAAGTCGACTGCTGTGACTGAGGAGCAGGTCGCCTGCCCCGTCAGGTGAGGCGCGCAGCGGCTCTGGCGCTTTTCCTCTGAGGAGCGGCCAAGCCCGCAGCCAGCCCTGCTTCTCGGCCGTGAGGGGTCAGGGCAGCGTTGCCCGTGACGTGCTGCCCGAGCGCTGTCAGACCCAGGGCGGTGTCGCTGGGGCGCCTTGTCGTGGGCTCAGAGCCTCCGCAGAGACCCTGGGCCTGCCCTGTGACTGCCTCCCTGGCCCCCAGTTGGCTGACTCTTGTCCCAGGGTGGCCAGTGGGAGGGGGTGCCAGGAAGACCCGGGTGAGTGCCCTGACCCCTCCTGCCTGGCGACCCAGGCCGGCTGCGGGGAGCCCTCGCGCCGTCTGGGCCCCATCCAGCTGTCTGCACGGCATCCCCTCCTCGGTCCTGCGGTGGCGCTGTGCTCGCTCAGACCCTCCCCTCGCTCCCTTCAAGGCCACCGTCTCTCTGGGGCTTCAGCACTGCAGGCCCCGTGGGGTCCAGCCCCCAGTACTCTGTCTGCTTTGTCAGTGGACAGCATCGTCTCTATGCTTTCTCCCTATGTTTTTAGCGAGATTATGAAACACCTTGCTTTTTATCACCGAGACGAGCCATGGAAGCATCCAGTGTGACGTTGCACACGTACAGGGTCATTCACTGCAGCGTTGTTTGTGATTGTGAAGTGCTGGAGTGACCGGCCGCCTGTGCTTGCCCCTGAGGCAGGGCCTTGGGCAACCGCAGGGAGGACTGGGCGAGACTGTGGTGTGCCCCGCACGGCCCTGCAGGTGGCATGAGAGGGAGCTCGGGGCCCAGAACGCAGCGTGGTGGGGGCCGTGGGCAGAGAAGCAGATGTGTGGAGGTGTGTGGTGCCCTTCCTGTGGCTGTGGGTAGAGAAGCAGACGTACGGAGGTGTGTGCGTGCCCTCCCTGTGTTCCTATGGACATCTTTTCGCTCTGGGTCCCGGGGGCCTCGGGTCACTGACGCCTGGCAGTGAGGGGCTTGCCTGGGGGCTGACTCTTTGATTTGAGCCCCTCTCCAGCAGGAATACCCAGGGCCAGAAAGTCCATTTGACCCTGGACCCTCTTGTGTCAGACAGTAAGGAGTTGCCACAGCCTTGACGGCTTGTCGGGCGCACGAGAGGGCTCCCAGTAGCCTGGCTGGCAGCAGCAGGAACGACCGTTGGGGTTTGGCCGCAGCACCAGTCCCTGCCCGGGAGTCCCCACTGAGGGAGTCATGAGTGGGGTAAACATTCCAGCACAGGAAGGGGACAGCCCTCTTCCCAACACCGGCCTGTGTGGAAGGACGGGGCGTCCAGGCGTTGATGGGTCCGGGGGTGGGTGGGCAGTGTTAGGCAGAGCGGGTTTGCCTGTTCTGGAGGACGCCCCGGGAAGCACTGAGCCAATAGCCAAAACCTCTGGGATGTTGCTGACTGCAAGGTCCCCACGGCACCCGCCCTGATCTGCCCCAAGGAGCCAGCGTCACTTCTGCTGTTTTCTCTGAGTGCGTCACCTCCGTCTACGAGGACACACTGCTGTGCCTGGCCTGAGGGCAAGCCTCAGCGTGAGGACCAGGCTCCAGGCGGAGGGGCTGCAGGTCGGCCACAGCGCATCATGTAGGTGTCGTCGGAAGAAGCGGGCAAACTCTGGCCTGTTTCTGCAACTTTTTGGAAGTCAAGTTATTTCAAAATAAAGAATTAAAAAAATGTTCCGTGCTCATCTCTTTGTAGTTGAACTTTGTACATACACTACTGGGTGAATTTGCGTTTTGATACACTTCTGGGAATCTCACAGAGAACGCAGCTGTGGTGGTATTGGAGGGGGCGTGGGGGGGTGGAGGACACCCCATGTGGACCGTGGGCTCCTCACGGAGGAGCGGCAGCTCCACGAGGCTTTGTCTGGTCCTGCCAAAGCTCCCAGGAGGTATTTTGGTTGCCCATCATTTGTCAACTAAAGAACGCATGTTACTTGTCATATATACGTGTCTCGATGAGCCAGTGGCATCACTAGGGGGCACCTGAAGAAGATGGGCAGAACGTCTCCAAGCGTCTTCCTTAGGCAGGGCTATGCCAGGGCAGTCTGACAGCCACCGTCTGCCCTGGGCCCGCAGCCACCTTCCCGAAGTGCGATGCTGACCAAGCCCCTGGGACGGGGGCTAGGGGCTGGGAGCTGGGGGCACAGGGCCGGGCTCCCGGCCTTAAGAAGCAAGCCAGCTCCTTGTAACAGCTCTGCAAAACTCGAGTGGAGGAAAACAAGGTGGTGGAATACCTTTTACTCTATGTGTTTAGGGAGGCGGTGTTTTTATTAAAAAGAGCAAGTTAGGTTCCTTCCCCACTAACAGATCAGCACAGACTTGGCTTAAACAATATATCTATGCTGCAGACTGGAGGCCTCATGTTCAAAAGCTCCCGCGAGCTGGCTCCTTCTGGAGGTGCTGGGCAGGGTCCGCTTCTTCCTCCCCCAGCTCCTTGAGGTGCCACGCTCCGTGGCCCAACCTCGTCCTGAGCAGGTGGCTTCTCCCTCCCGGACTGCTTCCTCCCCATACTCTCTCTGACCCAGGCCCCCCACCTTCCTCCTGGAGGGTTCTTCCTGATAACATCAGGCCCCTCAGGCATGGGCAGCTTAGAACCGGGGACACACAGAGAACCCTGCTTGTTTCATATACGTGAACTGCTTAGAACTGGGAACGCACGGAGAACCCTGCTTGTTTCATATACGTGAACTGCTTAGAACCGGGAACACACGGAGAACCCCGCTTGCTTTACACACGTGGCTCACGTGTTATCTTGCGCGGCGTTTTGCGGTGTACAGTAGTTTTGATCACTCAGTAGACGTTCTTCAAAGCAGACTGAAGGGAGTGTGCGCTGACCTCACTCCTGCTGCAGAGAAGCCTCTGCCCTCCCTGCGTCCTGCACGGTGTGGCCCCGGCCCTCGGGAGGAGCGGGTGCTGCTCTCTGCCCTTGGGAAGCATGTAGGGGCAGCGGGAGCCCAGAGCAGGACAGCCCCAGCCCGTGACCGAAGGGCCTGTCCTCCCGGAGGCCGGACTGAGGACAGACCGTGGTGGTGTGGCGGCCCCTGCTGGCCAGTGGTGGCGCCGCAGTGCCTGGGGTCACCTGGGAGAGGGCCCCCAAGGGCGCAGCTTACCTGCAGTGGCCTCCACACTCCCGGGGCAACACCTCGGGCCAGGGCTGCGCGTCTCTGAGGCGCCGGGTACTCCTGACACGGGGGCCAGGCTGGAGGCGGGGGCCCCAAGCGCGGTGGGGGCCCCAGCTGAGGTCCAGTCCCCAGCGCCTGCACCCTGGTCACCCCGGGCTGAGGGACCAGTGAGGGGCCGCCGGGGCTTGCCGTCCACACCTGCGGGCTGTGTGCCCAGGGGGCAGTGGAGCCCCTGCAGAGGAGACCACCCTGGGACAGAGGGCGCTGGATCTGTGAAGAGTTCTGCGCGTGATGATCGGGGCAGGGTTCCGGAGAGGAGACCCCCTGTGCCTGCGCTGCCCCAGACTTGGCTTCTGACCCCAGCGCCTGATGGTTGCCATCCTCACGGCCCCGAGTGGGCTGTGGTCAGATGGCGGCTGACGCCCCTCCGACACCGGTCCGTGTGGCTGGCACGTGAGCCGGGTGTGGGGGCGGGCGGGAGCTGGGGGACCCCCCCCACGGGGCCTCGGCCGGTGGCGGCTCAGGAGAGACTCGGGGAGTCTGAGTCCTCTCCCAGTCTTGGAAGCGGGGGTCCTGGGTCCTCCCCGAGTCGGAGCGCTCACGGCTCCGGCCCCAGACGCTGGGGTAGCCGTAGGCCCCACCTGTCGGTGGGTGGGGAAGCCATAGGCCACCCCTCAGTGGGCGGGGCAGCCGTAGACCCCACCTCTCTGGGTGGGGCAGCCGCAGGCCTCACCTCTCAGGGGCAGGGCAACTACAGGTCCCACCTCTTGGGGCGGGGCATCTGTGGGCCCCACCTCTCGGGGCGGGGGCGGCCTGGGCCACACCCCTCGGGGTGGGGCAGGACGCTCATGGGGGAGGGCGTGTGGGAGGCAGATAGGGTGGGGCACAGATTCATGGACCCTCCCAGGGAAGGCCAGGACCCTCGCGCCCCGCCCGTCCCCCTGTCCGAGGCCCAGGAACTGGCCCTGCTCTGTGCACAGACTGCAGGGCCTGGTGAGCTGAGGGGTGCTTCCACACGGGCTGTGGACTCCCACCACCTTGCCTTGCAGTTGGGGCAGAGTCCCTCTGTCGGGACGGGCCTGGGGCCTGCGCCTGCAGACAGGCCTCAAGCGGCCGGTGAGCAGGGCCTCGCGGCCTCGGCTCCCCGCCCCTGAGGACCGATGACCCGTCCATTCCGCTGGCCTGGTGGCTCAGCACGGGCTGGAATCGACAGGTCCGAGGCATCGGGAGCACCCCAGCACTCCGTGGGCATTCACAACTGGCTGCTCTCACCCACCCTTGCATGCTCAAGGTTCATGCAGGCTGGAGCGCTATAAGGCTGCTCTCTTTTCCATGGCCGAGTCCTACTCCTCTTTATCCACACCTCCACTGACAGGCAGGGTAACCCCCCTTTGACTCCTGTGAGGAGTGCTGCTGTGAACATTCACGTGCATGTTTCTGAGTGTGCGTGCGTTTTCTGTCACTCAGGTGTGCACTTGGTGGAGTTTCTGGGTGACGCTGGTGCGGCCGTCCCGACTCCCGACAGCTGTGATGCTGGGCCCATACATGTCTGTGTGTCTTCCTGGGAGAAAGTGCTGCTTGGGTCCTCTTCCTGCTGGCTTGTCAGAGTTCTTTGTGAGTTTTTAGTCCCGCTAATCTGTGACATCCTTGCTGGATGTCAGTGCTCAAAGAGCCAGGGCTGGGGAGTCTGAGCATCACTGCAGCTGCAGCCCACTCCCTAGACCACACCTAGCCTCCCCTGGCTCCCATGCCCAACCCAGGGGGGCACCCTGGGGGCCCAGGTCCTCCAGGAGCCCGAGGGGCCTGCAAACACCCTCCCGGGGGTCTCCAGAGCCAGCACCGCTCGTAGATGGAGACAGTCTTGGTCCTGGGACCATCCCCGCCGCACCTGGCTGTGGAGCGAGGAGCGGTGCAAACCCCATGTGCCAAGGGTCGCCTCTCTTTGGGGCATCTTTGTGTCTCCTTTGCTGGGGTGGGGCTGAGGCCCAGGAATTACACAGGGTGAGGGCTTTAAAACAGGAACTGTGTCAGCCACACCGGAAGCCGCTGCTCGTGGCCAGGCGTGTCTCAGCTGTGTCTGTGCGTCTCCCACATTCTGGGAGGTGCTTGCTTCCTCAGCCCCTGGAGTCCCGTGGGGACCTTGCCCTCAGCTGCCGCCCAGTCCCCCGCAGAGAACTGACCCCGAACCTTCGGCTCGTCCACTCCTGGGGAGACCTGTGGGGTTCCTGTCCCAGGTGCAACTCAGAGCAGGCCCGGCGGGGGATGGAGGGTGCCGGAGAGGAACACCGCCTGGGCCCCCAGCCCCAGGAGAGTTTGGGCTGAGC
Organism: Antilocapra americana; assembly: GCA_007570785.1. Lineage (NCBI taxonomy): Eukaryota > Metazoa > Chordata > Mammalia > Artiodactyla > Antilocapridae > Antilocapra > Antilocapra americana. The sequence continues at coordinate 4,777,504 of ML662479.1, forward strand.
CCGCTGCTGGCCGGGTTCCTGCCCTGCTCCTGTCTTGCCCAATGCCACCCCGGAACCTTGCGGTTGCTCAGCCCCAGCCACAACGTGGTGGGGAAAGGCTGGAGGGCAGTGCCAGCTCTCCCTCCCCAACCCACCCTAAACCCAGGTCTCAGGCAGGGGGTGCTGGTGGAGACGGTGCACACAGCCTGGGGCTCCCCATTTTCTCCCCTCGGTGGGTCCCTGCTGTTCAGGGCTCTGCACAGAACAGGCATGCTGAGGGTGCTGTCGAGGGCCCCCTCTGGGCGCCCCGCCCAGGCCAGGGTGCCAACCCCTCTGCCCTGCAGAAGTCCCTCAGGAGTCTGGGCACCGCTGCCAGGGGCTGGTGGCCGGCACCCCATGGGGCGCTGTCTGCTTCAGCCCCGGCACTGCCTCCTGTCAGTGTGCTCCCTGCCTGCACCCCTGTCGCCCATGTGGCCCCTGGGACTCGGGTCCTGCCACTCGGGCCCTCCCCTCCCTTGCCCTCCGCCCCATCCTCACGACTCCCCTGTCTCCTGCCCAGCCCTCCTCTGCCAGGCCCCTGCTGGGGGGCCCACTGCAGCCTCCGTGCCATCGGCTGCCCTGGACTCCGTCTCCAGCCCTCAGGAGGACCCCTCCCTGGGTCTCCCAGGCGCTGCGCCCTCCCCCATCCTCACAGCCTTCCTCAGGCCAGGAGGTTCTGAGTCCCAGGCATTTTCCTGTCCATGTGTCCCCCACACCTCGGCGGGCATGGCTGGTTCCCAGGTCACCCTTGTGTGCCCCTCCCCCAAAGTAGAGAGAGTGGTCACTCCCCTCGCTGCCAGGCTCCCAGGGCCAGGCCAGGACCCTGGGCGCTGGCTTCCAGCCCCTCCAACAACCCCTAGAACCTTGGCAAGGGCCTGTAGGGCGTGGCCCGCCCAGTGCTGAGTGTCCCCTGCATCCTGGGAGCCCCACACCAGCCCACTGCACCCTTTGCTTCCCTTCGGCCTGGGAACCTGGGTCAAGGGCTGCATAGCTCCGTCCAGCCTGTCTCTTTAAGGATCTCACGTCCCAACCTCTGTCCTTGAATCCGCCTCCCTGGACTGTCATCACCCAGTAGTATGGGAAGACAGAGTAGGCTGGCAGACAGAGCCAGGCTGTGTGCTCAGCCCCGCCTGCGCCTCTCCTACGCTTGCTCCGAGACCCCTCTGGCTTCCTTGTCCCCATCCGTCCCTCCTCCGCCCTCAGCAACCCTCCCGCTGGGGTGGGGGGCTCGGCTCTTTGTCCCCCAGCTGTGTGTTCATCCCAGTCCTTCCACCTAGAAGCCACGTGTGGCCTTGGGTATTACTGAACAGCTCCGTGCCTCTGTTTCTCAGCATCTGTAAAATGGGTATTAAATGGGAAGGGGTTTGACCTAATGCCTGATGTAGGATGAGTGTCTGACTCTGTGACCCCACGGACTGTAGCCCGCCAGCTTCATCTGTCCAAGGGATTCTCCGGGCAAGAATACTGCAGTGAGTTGCCATTTCCTTCTCCAGGGGATCTTCCCAACCCAGGGACTGAACCTGGGTCTCCTGCGGTGCAGGCAGACTCTTTACTTTCTGAGCCGCCAGTCAGGGAAGTAGTTGCCATTGTGACTGATGCCAGTTCGTCTTCATTAAGTGCCGTTCCCCACTCTGCTCTGTGGCAGATTCTGACCCTGGCCTGGGGACCCCGAGATGAGGAGGTACCACCCGTCCCTCCCGGAAGGGCGCCGTCTGATGAGGGAGAAAGGGGGCCAGTTCAGGCACACGGGGACGCAGGACCTGTGGTTTAGAAACTCAAGCCCAAGTGGGCGCCTGTGTCCTGCCTGAAAGACCCTCAGGGCTCTAGAAGCACTGCGCCCCCAGTGTTGGCCAGAGCAGGCCTCGGCTGGACAGTGCCCATGCAGCCTCCGTGGAGGGCGAGGGGGCAGGCCCGCCCCCGTCCAGAGGCCCTGCCCCTTGTCTTGGAGGTGCTCTCCTGGCTGTGGGCCCCCCGGGACTCCTGCACAGCATCCAGCTGAGACCCTGGCAGGTGGAAGGCACCCACAGGGCCCCGCCTCCCGCAGACTGACCAGCGAGGACCATTCTGGAAGAATGCTAGCAGTTGTTGACAACGGTTGGCTCAGTCACCAGGGTTGGGGGTGGTGGGAGGCTGTGGTGTTTGTCTGCTGTTTCAGTTTGTTTTTAACAAGCTGCATCACTGCATTCATAATTTAAGAAGAAATGGAAAGAATCTGAACAAACAGGGACCCGCCCCCTCCCCTCCCCCATGCTGTCCTGGGGCCTGGGTGCTGGCCTCCTGACTCAGAAGGCTGTGTCCAGAGCACCCTGCTCCCCCCGCCATCCCCGCCTGTCCCCGCTGGGTGCATAGTGGGGGTCCTTCTGTGGCTTGAGCACCCCCCGCACTGGGGCTTGTCACCCGCCGGCCTCTCCTCCGAGGACAGGGAGGTGGTCCTCAGGGCCGTGTGTGCACTCCTTCTTCCAGCAAGCATTCCCTGCTTGCCCGCTGGGCCTGGCCCCTGGGGGCACGGTAGGTGTCCAGGCGCCGTCAGGGCGAATGACCAGGGATGGTTCCACCCGGGCCTCTGGTGATTCGGTTCCCTCAACCCCCACCCCCCACCGTGGCTGCTGGCGCCTCGCCCGGGCAGGTGGGCCCGCTGCACGGGGAGA
>ML662479.1:4780569-4806805 GCA_007570785.1 Antilocapra americana
GGGCCGGCCGGGCGCGGGGCGGTGCGGGCCGGGCGGCTGCGGCCCGGGCCGGGTGCCGGCCTGGATGCCAGCCCCGGGCCGCGGAGGCGTGCTGCTGCGGCGCCCGCAGGGCTGGGGGGCGCGGGCCGCGGAGCCTGGCCCCCGCTCGGGTGGGCGCGGGCCCGGCCCCCGGCCCGCGGCCCCGTCGCCGCCTCCCCTCCCCCAGGCTGCGTGTCTTGTCACCCGCCGGCAGCCGCCGCCTTGCGAAACCTGGGGCTCCGCAAAGAAAGAGGAAATCGCGGCGGGAGACGGGCAGGGAGGGGATGGGCGAGCGGGCCGCGGGGATGGAGGGTCCGCCGGGCCCCCACCTGCGGTGACGTCATGGCCCCTGCCTGCAGCCGCCCCGTGGCCCTGCGCGGGGAGGGGGAGGAAGCACCACGTGGACCCGCTGGGAAAGGGGTCGCGGGTCCCCCCACCCCCCCTCCCGCAGCCTCGCTGCCCCGGGCGGGCGGCCAGTTCAGGTGGGGCCTGGGCAGGTGCAGTCTACCAGCGGGCATCTCCTGGACTTCGCTCCTGGGTGGTGCCTGCTCTGGGGTGATTTCCAAGGCGCCGGAGCCCTGGGGCTAGTGTTCAGGGATTGGCAGGCAGAGAAAAGGCTTTGCTTCAGGCCCGGGGGACCCTGCTAGTGAGCTGGCTGGAGCTGGCAGCCTCTGGCGGGTCCTGGCTGCAGTGGGGGTGGGGCGGGAACAGCCCCCAGCAGCGAGGGTGGCCCCCAGGCCTGCGGGGACACACGGGGCGCGCCCCCGCAGGTGCCTAGCCTGAGCCCCTTAGAACAAGCCAAACAGCATGGAGTGGCTGAGCCACCAGAAAGGGAAGGTGGGGTCAGAGACTGTGGCCATCAGCCAAACAGGACCCACTTCCCGGCTCGTGGCCGATGCTCGCCCACTGTGCTGGGATCTCTCCCGCTGCCTCCAGGTGGGAGTCTGAGGGGCGAGGCCATGCTGGGCTGCAGCCGCTGGAGGGGAAGCAGCGGCAGGCTTGCCTGGAGGCGGGCGGGCTGAGGGCCTCCCTCCCTAGCCAGCTGCCCAGGGCCTGCAGTTGTGTGCTGAGGCTGCCTTGCCAGTGCCTGCTGCTGCTGCTGCCCGCCTGGCCACCCCTGCCTTTCTCTCTCGGACCCATGTTTCCACTTGTCAGGAGGGCGAGCCGTGCCAGGGAGTGGTCTGGGGAGGAAGGCAGTCCGCATGTCTCCTTCCAGGCCTGGTCTGAGGAGCAGGCCGTGGGGCCTCCCTGCCCAGAGGAGCTTCTTGGGATGCCAAGCCTCCCTGGCAGGAGGGAGGGGGGCCTCCTTGGCGTGGTGGTCCGAAGCCCCGCCGACTCGGGCGCTCGGGAGGGCCACTGCCTGGCGCTGGGCCACACCTCTGCTCTTCAGCCTCGGTCCGTGATCTCAGATCCTAGCCTCGTCTGTCCGGCAGCCTGAGGAGCGCCAGGACACGGGCGCCCGTTTTACAGCTGGGGACACCGAGGCCTGGAGCCGACTCAGCACGTGTGGGGCCTCTGCTCGGCCCCCTGACCTGTGCCACGCCTGCCGTGCCTGCTGCAGCCCCTGTCCGTGGTTGGGGCTGCTCTGGGGTGCCGCTGCGGCCAGCTCGCCGACTGTAGCCCTTTCTGACTTTGAGGGGGGCCCAGAGGAGGACAGCGCCCTGCCAAGCGCCTTGTCTCCACTGCAGCCCACCCGGAGGGCACCTCAAGCCTGGGGATCCCCAGGCCTCGGCTCTGCATGGCAGGACCAGACCAGGTGGAGGCTGTGGGGAGAGATCTGGGCAGGCTGCCCCGTGAGGGCTGCCGGGAGGGAGGCCGTCCGGGGGTGGTTACAGCCCTGGACCCTCCGGGGGTCTGCCCCAGCATGGGCGCCGCTGCCCTCGAACCCGGGGCCTGGTCTGAGGCTCCCGGAGGCACTTCTCACTGCAGGCCTGGATGGGGGGGGCCTCTGTCCCAGAGGTGGGGGGCTGCACTTCTTTCCTCTGGGTCACCTGCCCGGTGACTGTCTGGCCTCCGACAGGCAGGAAGGCGAGGTGCCCACGCGTTCCCTGGGCTGAGGTGTGGGTGGTCCTCCTGTGGGGCGCTGCCGCCTGCCACCTGCACCACCAGGTGAGGTCGGCTCTGACGGGCGAGGTCTGGGCTCGTCAAGGAGAGTTTTCTAGGGGCGCGGGTGGTAGGACAGTGGTGTGGAGACCTGGCTGGGGGCCGGTCCTCACCGCTCAGCCGGGACTGGAGCGTCTGCCTGCCAGACCGAGGGGTGAGCTCACAAGGGGAGGTCTGTGATCCGCCCCAGGAGGCTTCAAGGCAGAGGTGACTTTTCAGACGTTGCTGTAAAACTGGGGCAGGAGTGCCCAGGCTGGGAGGGAGAGGGTCCCCTGAGAGTGTGGCTGGCAGGGGGCTGCTGAGAAGTGGGCTGGGCAGACGGTCCCCGCTCCCTGGAGCCGGAGCCCGCTTGGGGTTTTTCTTCCTTGTGGTGAATACACGTCGAAGTCGCCCTTTTCACTGTTGTGCAGCCGCCGCCGCCATCCCACCGTCCGCCTCTCAGTCCGTCTTGCAGACCAGAGGTGTGTCCAGTTACGCGCTGCCTCTCTCCTCTCCCCGGCTGCAGGCTTCCCCCGCTGTCTGGATTCCACCCAGATGCGTAGAGTCACGCGGCCCCCGTCCTCTCGTGTCTGGCTCGCGTCACTGAACGTAGCACCCCGACCGCCCCGCTGTGGCAGGTGCCACGGTTCCCACCTTCTGGAAACGCGATGCCTTGGCTGCGGCGTCGTGTGGGTTTCCGGTGTGAACGCAGTGGTTCGACGTGCGTGCCCAGGGACAGTCACCACAAGGGCTGGGGTCAGCATCCCTGGCGCCGGGTTTCTTCCTTGTCAGCGAGCTTTTGAGAGCGGCTCTGTTGGCAGCTCCCCCGTGTCTCCTGCAGTCCCCGCGCCTGCAGGCCTTGTTCCTTCTGTGCCTGGAAGCGTGCCTTTCCGACTCCTCCTCTCCCAGCCCTGCCTCTGACAACCTGCTCTCTCTCTGTGAGTGCGGGCCTGGAGTTTGTTTTGTGTTTCAGATCGCACTTGTCGACACAGCATCTGCCTTTCTCTGGTTTATTTCGCTCAGCCTAATGCCCTCAGGACCTGCCCACGTGGCCACAAATGGCAAGGTCTCCCTTTTGACGGCTGAATAGTATCCGTATGTGCCACATCTTCATCCAGTCACCCCTGTCTTAGCTGTGGTAGATGGCGCTGCAGTAAACACGGGGATCCAGATATCTTTATGAATCCATTTTCATTTCCCTCAGTGAAATATCTAGAAGTGAAATTACTAGACTGTGTGGAAGTCCTGTTTCTGACTTTTTGAGGAACCTCCGTACTGCTTTCTATCTGGAGTGTCACCCAAACGTGTCCTTACCTCCACCGCCACGCTTGTGTCCTCGTCTTTGCCAGGCTTGTTATTTCTTGTCTTTTTCTTGATGGCTCTCTTCATGGGTGTGATCTGCGTTTCCCTGGTGGTTTGTGGTGTGAACATCTCCATGCACCATGCCACCTGCGTGTCTTCTTTGGAACAATGTCTCCTCAGAGGCTTTGCCCACTTTTTAATTGAAGTGTTGAGTCTTTTGTTGTTTTGCTATCACATGAGTTCTCTGTGTGTTTTTGGATGTATTTAGACCCATTGTGAGGTATATGATTTACAAATATTTTCTCCCATGGGTTGCCTTTTTATTTTGTTGATGGTCTTGCCATGCAGAAGTCTTTAGTCCCACTTGTTTATTTTTGCTTCTGCCGCCTTTGCAATTGGTGTCAGACCCCCAGACTCATCACCAGGACTGACATCAGGGCGCTCGCTGCCTGCCTTCTTCTAGGAGTTCTGTGGCCCCAGGCCTTGCACTGAGTCTTTGGTCCACTCTGAGTGGGCTTTCCATAAGGTAGTGATCCCAGTTCATTCCTTTGCGCACGGATGTGCAGCTTTCCTGGTTCTCGAAAACACCGTCCTATCTCCGTAGTATAGTCTTGGTTTCTTTGCTGTAAATTAGTTGACCACATGGGGTGGGCTTATTTCTAAGCCTCTGTTCTAGTCCATTGATGTGTGTGTCTGTCTTTATGCTAATACTGTGCTTGTTTCATTCTCTTTTGATGACTGTGGCTCTGTAACATAGTTTGTCATCAGGAACTATGATGCCTCCAGCTTTGTTCCTCTTTCTCTAGTTTGCTTTGGCTGTTTGGACTTTGAGGTTCAAAAAATGTTGGGATGGTTTGTTTTGTGGTGCCATTGGGATTTAACAGGGATTTCTGTAGATATCTACTCTGACACTGTGGATGGCTTTGGGGAGTATGGGCATTTTAATAATATTAATTCTTCCAGTGCACAGGCACATAATATAATTCCATTCACTTGTGCCTCCTCCAGTTTCTTTCTTGAGTCTCTTGTAGTTTTCAGTATACATGTCTTCACCTCCTTGCCTAAATTTATCCCTAGGTATTTTATTCTCTCTGATGAACTGAGTGTTGTTGTCTCGCCTTCTCTTTCTGGTACTCTTGTTTGGTTTGCTTTCGGCTGTGCTGGGTGTTGTTGCTGCCTGGGCTTGTCTCCAGGTTGCGGGGTGTGGGTTTCTCGTCGCAGCAGCTTCTCTTGCTGCCGAGCACGGGCTCCGGGCACTTGGGCTTCAGCAGCTGTGGCTCCCCGGCCCTAGAGAGCAGGCTCGACAGCGGCCGTGCGGGGCGTAGTCACCGCATGGGGCGCGGGGTCTTCCCGACCAGGGGTCGAACTTGCATCTCCTGTGTTGGCAGGTGGATTCTTCACCACTGAACCACCAGGGACGCCTCTAATCATCTGTGCTTTCCTTCTTTTTAGTGTAAAGAAACACAATAAATTGTTGTATATTGATTTGTATCCTGCAGCTTTACTGAATTCATGTAATAGTTTGAAAGTCTCTCCATGGAGTCTTAGTTTTCCATATGTTATATATTGCCATCTGCAAACAGTGACAGTTTTACTTTTTCCTTTCTTATTTGGCTACCATTTATTTCCTTTTCTTGCTTGTTTGCTCTGATTAAGATTTCCAATACTTTGTTGAGTAACAGTGGCAAGACTGGGCACCCTTGCATGTTCCTGATCTTAGAGGAATAGCTTTCAGCTTTTCACTGTTGAACACGATGTCAGCCGAGGGCTCATCACTTACGGCCTTTGCTACGTTGACGTGCACTCCCTCTGTGCTCACTCTGTGGAGAGCTTTGATCACACATGGATGTTGACTCTTGTCAACCACGTTTTCTGCAGCTGTTGCGACGGCCACGGTTTCACTCTTCATTCGGCGTCGCACTGATTCTTCTGCTTCCCTGGTGGCTCAGCTGGTGCAGAATCTGCCTGCAACGCAGGAGGCAGAGGAGACTGTGTTCAACCTCTGGGTCAGGAAGATCCCCTTGAGGAGGAAATGGCTAACCCACTCCAGTCTTCTTGCCTGGAAAATCCCATGGACAGAGGAGCCTGGCGGGCTACGGTCCATGGGGTCTCAAAGAGTCAGACACGACTCGACTAACCCACCACCATTGATTGATTCGGGAATATTGAACCATCCCTTGCATCCTTGCATCTGGACCATAAAGAAAGCTGAGCGCTAAAGAATTGATGCTTCTGACCTATGGTGTTGGAGAAGACTCTTGAGAGTCCCTTGGATTGCAAGGAGATCCAACCAGTCCATCCTAAAGGAGGTCAGTCCTGAATATTCATGGAAGGACTGATGCTGAAGCTGAAACTCCAATCCTTTGGCAAGCTGACTCACTGGAAAAGACCCCAATGCTGGGAAAGGTTGAAGGCAGGAGGAGAAGTGGACAACAGAGGGTGAGATGGTTGGATGGCATCACCAACTTGATGGACATGAGTTTAAGCAAGCTCCGGGAGTTGGTGATGGACAAGGAGGCCTGGTGTGCTGCAGTCCATGGGGTCACAAAGAGTTTGACACGACTCAGCAACTGAACTGAACTGAACTTGTGTCCCTAGAATAAATCTCAGCTGATGATGGTATATGATCCTTCTCTTGCATTGTTGAATTTAGTTTGATAGCAATTTATTGAGGATTTTGTATCAGGGATATTGGCCTGTGATTTCTTTTTTGTGTATCTTTATACAGAAAACCAGGTATCTCTATTTGGTTTTGGTATCAGGGTAATGCTGGCCTCGTACAGTGAGTTTCAAAGTGTTCCCTCCTGTTTCTGGAAGAGTCTGAGAAGGACTGGTATTAATTCTTTTTTAAATGTTTGGAAGACTTTGCTGGTGAGGCTGTCTGTCTTGCCCTTAGGTTGCTGGGAGGTTTCTGACTACCAGCTCAGCACCCTTACTAGTCACTAGCCTGTTCAGATTTTCTGTTTCTTCAGGATTCAGTTTTGGCAGGTTGCATGTTTCTAGGAAATAATCAGTTTCTACCAAGTTGTCCAGTTTCTTGATTTCTAGTTTCATACCACTGTGGTTAGAAAAGGCGCTCGATGCGATTTCAGCCTTCTCAAACCAGCCTTGTTTTCTGGCCTAACGCGTGGTTTATCTTGGAGAACGCGCCATGTGCACTCGTGGAGGGTGTGTGCTCTCTGTGGCTTCTGGACGGAAGTTCCTGCATGTGTCCACGGCCTCATGTGCTGTCTAAAACCAGAGTCTCCTGCTTGACTTTTGCCCGGATATGCCAACCACTGGCAAACGTGGGTTTTACTGTCCCCTCCTCTCACTGTATCGCTGCCTCTTTCACCCTTTACGTCTGTTGACATTTGCTTTACATTTTTGGATGTTACTATGTTGGGTACCTCGGTTCAGTTCAGTCAGTCGTGTCTGACTCTGCGACCCCATGGACTGCATGCCAGGCCTCCCTGTCCATCGCCAACTCCCTGAGCTGGCTCAAACTCATGTCCATCGAGTTGGTGATGCCGTCCGGCCGTCTCCTTTGGGTACCTGAGTATTCACACGTATTCACATTGTCTTGTTGGGCTGACCCCTTCATCATCGTGGAGCGTCCTTCCTCGTCTCTTACCGCGGTGCTCGTCTCAAAGCCTTTTTTTTCTGAGTATTTTTTCCTAAGGAGGGCTGTCCCAGCTTCCTTTTGATTTCCGTTTCCTTCCATTTTAAGGTGAGATCATGTTTCATTGTGTGGCTGGACTGTCTCACTCACCCGTTCTCCCATCGGTGGACACTGAGGCTGCCCCCACGTCCCAGCTGTTGTTGGCCCTGCTGTGAGCCTGGGTGCACAAACCCCTCAGGGCTGCCCTCAGCCCTTCTGGACATTCGCTCGGAGGTGCAGCTGGCCACTTGGCCAGCTCCTTCTTCACTCTTCTGAGTGATCGTGTGCTGCTTCCCAGGGTGGCCGCGCCACTTTACACGCCCACCGACAGCGCACACAGGTGTGACTCTCCCCACCCCCACCGTCTCCTGTTGTTAGTTTGGGGGTAGCAGTCCCCCGCATGGCTGTGAGGAGCTCTCTCACTGTGGTCCTGATTTGCATTTTCTTAACCATTCATCATGGTGAGGATCTTTTCATGTGCTGACTGGCCATTTATATATCTTTGGAGAAATGTTTTTTTAAATCCTTTGCCCACTTAGAAATTGGATTTTTTTTTTCATTGTTGAGTTTTCGGAGTTCTCTATGTATTCTGGATGTTAATCTCTTATCAGACATATGATTTGCAAATGTTTTCTATTTTTCTGTGGTTTCTCTTTTTACTTGATAGTGTATTTTGATGCAGAAAATTTAAAATATTTTCATGAGGGAATTCCAGGACGGGCCAGTGGTTAGGACTCAGTGCTCTCACTGCTGAGGGCCAGGGTTCAGTCCCTAGTCAGGGAACTAAGATCCCACAAAGCCGTGTGGCGTGACCAAAAAAACACTTTTTTCAATTTTCATGAAGTCTAGTTTGCTTATTTTCGTCTTTTCTTGCTTTTGCCCTTTGGTGTCATAGCCAAGAAAGCATTTTCAAATCCAGTGTCATGAGGGTGTCACCCGCGTTGTCTTCTCCGAGTTTTATTGCTTTAGGGCTCACATTTAGGTTCCTGGTCTGTTTTGAGTTGATTTTTGCTTGTGGTTTGTGTCGGGGTCCGGCTCTATCCTACATGTGATAGCCAGCACGCCAGCCCTGCTTCTTGAACAGTTTTCCCCGTTGATCTTGGCACCTTTGTCAAAAAATAATTTGACCATGTGTATGGGGGTGCATTTCTGGGCCATCTATTCTGTTCTGTTGGTCTCTGCCTATGTTTATGCCAATGTTTTGAGTATGTTTTGATTATTGTAGCTTTGGAGGTCCCTTTAGATTGCATAGGAATTTTACAATGGGTTTTTCTATTTCTGCAAAAAAAAAATGTTTTTGGAATTTTGATAAATATCACATTGACTGTTTAGAACACTTTGGGTAATGTTGGCATTTTAACAAAATGAAGTTTCCAGCCCATGGACATGGGATGTGTTTCTATTTTTAATTTCTTCCTTAAATTCTTCCGGGAATGTTTGTACTTTTGATTGTACAAGTCTTTCTCCTCCTTGGTTAAGGTAATTCTTGAGTGTTTTATTCTTTTTGATGTTGATGTAAACAGCATTACTTTTATAGTTTCCTTTTAAAATCGTTGTACGTATGTCTGTGGTCTGTGTATACGCACATGTATCTATAAACCCAGCTGATTTTCTGCGTGTCGACCTTGAATCCTGCTACTTTGCTCAATTCACCTGCCAGCCTCAGCGGCTTCTTAGCGGAGTCTTGATGCACTTCGGCATATAAGGTCATTTCACTGGCAAGTGAGATAGTTCTGCTTGCGCTCCTGCCTCTCTGGTGTGGACGACTCCCACCTCTTCTTTCCTGACCCCTCTGGCGGGAGCCCCTGGTGCTCTGTTTCCTGTGTGCCTCATGGGTTCTGTGGAGAACTGGCCGTCTGAGTCCAGTAACATGGAGCCTCTGGGGTGGGCAGCCACTGCCGCGCTCAGAGCTGAAACCGGGAGGAACTGCTGCCGCCGATGTCCAGGCCGCCCCTGGAAGCCGTAAGGCTTCCGCAGGCTCCAGAGCTCGGGACCAGTCTGTCGTCCCGTTCTGCCAGCGAGATGGTTCTCCAGGTGGAGAGACTCCGGGTGCTCCCTGCCCCGCCACCTTCCCGGAATCTTGTCCAGGATGGGCCCTCCCCGCCGGCTCTCCAGGACAGCGTGTTGGCCCGGAGGTGGACAGCAGGGTGCCGGTCTCACCCGACACACGGCAGCCCCGCCCAGAGCCAGGGGCCGGCTGGGGCCGACCTTGGATCCGCCCCAGAGCCGGCGGTGCCCAGCCCCGTGTGTGAGTGTTGGGGCGCCTTGCCCTGCGCCTCGCTTGAGCTCTGCGCTCTGGTGGGGGTGGCAGGTGGGCGGTGACCCCGTGCAGAGGCCAGGTGGGCTGCGAGCGCGGCGGCCCCTCCTTCGTGGACGTCAGGGAGGACGCTGGCCGGAACCCGGGGGACGGGCTTTCAGGCTATCGGAGCTCCTGCCCACTTGGCCATGTTGAGGCCGCTGCAAAGAGGGGGTGGCTCTGGGGCCGATGGGGGAGCTCGGGGTCGCCTCGGCTAAGGGCCGGCTTGGGGCGGCTTTAGTGGGGAGCGGCCTGAGCGGCGCTGGGGGCCGGGGTAGGGGAGCTGGAGGATACTGTGAGCCCCGAGCACTCCTCGTGGGGACCCAGCCAGCAGAGCATTTGAGGGACCACAGAGGGGGCCCCACTGTTACCGAGGGTGACTCGGGGTCACCAATTGGTGGGGCCTGGGATGGTGGGAGCAGGGGTCCCTCCGCTGCTGTGACCAGGACCCCACAGAGGAGGTGGCATTGGAGGCGCTTCTGTTGTGGGGGGCAGGGGGGTGAAGAGGCAGCTCTGATGGAGGGACCGGGGGAGCCTGGGCTGGATGCCCCCGCCCGCACGGCCCCGGGTTAACTGACGTGCCTCTTTGGGCTGGGCTCCCCTGCCCGTGGACCCCTTGGCACAGGCCTTGGGGCAATGGGAGGCAGTGGAACCTTGGCCAGGCGGCGGTCAGGATGGGCTGCCCGGGTGCGGGTGAGCAGCCTCAGTGATGGGAGTGAGAGGGTGCAGCTGGGCCTGGGGCGCACGGGGGAGGCCCCTTCTGGGGTGTGACCTGCAGACAGGTAGGTGACCGAGGCTCCCAGGGTCGCCCCTCCCCCAACTGCCCCCGCCCCCTGCCTGGGCTTTTGGCTGCAGGGTGGGCATTGAGCCCCCCACCAGGAGACTGTGCTGAGAGGCTGCTTCCAGGAGGGAAGGGCTGGGCGAGTGACTTGCTGATCAGCTGAAGCGCAGACGCCCAGACGGACCGGAAGTGGTCATCGGTTAGCCCCAGAGGGGCTGTAGGGTGATGGCTCACCCGAACAGCCGCGTGCCCGCTTATCTGCACTTCCTGCTCTGGCGGCTTTGAGGGGCTGGGGCAGTCACTCTCCTGACCCCAGAGGCCTTAGACTGCTGTTCAGAGTCGCCCCCAGAATCCTCCTCCCAGGGTCTGAACCCTTCCTTAAATCACCTGATGGTAGCGTCTTCCTGGGCCCTCCAGGGATGCCCTGCCTGCCGCCTGAAGAGTTTGAAGCCTTCTGCAGGGCAGAGGGCAGACAGGCATGTACCCGGCCAGTGGGTGACCCCATGTGCCCATGCTGCGGGCGCCTTGTGAGAGAGCAGGCGGGGTGGCCGGTGCCTCTTTGACCACGCGGAGGGGGCACTCCCGCAGGCAGAGACTGTGCTGCACAGGCTGAGTGTGGAGGCTTCTGGCCGAGACGCCCCTGCCTCCAACTTACTTGAAACCATCTCCCTGCCCCGGCGCTGCCGGGGGACCCCAGGCAGGAGGAGGGCAGGAGCTGTCTGCTCGTGAGATGAGGACAGGCTTACTCACAGCCTGGGCGCTGGGCGGGGGTCCCTGTGGATGCCAGCCTATGTACCCTCCTGGCACCCGCCCGCTCTGCACCAGGAAGGTGGTTCTGGGAGACCTGGGCCAGCTGTCCAGTGCTGCGTGACCTCAGGCACTGCTCACCCTCCCTGGGCTTTGTTCCCTCGTTCTGTGGAACTGGGCTGACGGCAGATCGCAGCCACAGCAGGAGGCGGGGGCGCAGCCTGGCATCTTGGCCAGTCATGGCCAGTGAGGGTGAGGAGGCCGTGGGCCCCAGGAGGTGGGCGGCTGGCGCTGCATCCCCAGCGGGTGTGAGGGTCTGGGGGAGGCCAGAATGCGCCTGCGGCTGCTCCTCCAGACACAGCTCCCGGACACCCTTCAGGCCCGACCTTCCTGGGACGGGGCTGGGTTGTCGACACACAAACAGCACCTTTCTCGGGTATGACTTCAAGAGGGTGAAGGGAGCCCTTTTGAGTGTGGGAGAAGTGGCCACTGCCACCCTGGAAGGCCCTGGGGTGGGTGTGATGGAGCTGCGGGGCTGTGGGTTCTGCTGGGTCGGGTCCTGGAGGGAGACCGGGGCGGGCGCTCGGGTGGGGTGCCGGGAGGGAGCCATGGCCCTCGCCCTGCCCTGTGCGACTTTCTAGCTGAAAAGCTGGCCCTCAGGTGCCCAGGCCCCCACCTCGTCCCCTCCCTGGTGCACGTGGGTTCCTGCTCAGAGGATGTGGGCTCCCCACCAGGGCCCTGGTGCGCGTCGTCGGCATCCACGTGCCCGCAGGCCTGCTGGCCTTCGATCCTGGTTTCCTCATTTCCTGTGGAGGCCACACTTTGGCACAGAGGGCGCGCTCCTGGACCCAGGGTGGGGGTCACAGTGGCTGTGCGGGGTGGGCCTGGCGCCTGGTGTAGCCTGCTCAGGGCCCTGGGCAGGTGCTTTCCTGGGTTCTCCGCAGCAGCCAGGTGACGCTCGCGGGAGCTCTGAGGCCCCTAGGGCCGCAGTGGCGCATTGCTTCCTGCAGATAAGTTCTCCGTGGTCCCACGAGCCGGTGGAGAGCAGTTGTTGGGGGGGCTCTTCTGTCCAGGAGCCCCAGCTCTGGAGGTCATCTGGGGCTCCCTGACCCACTGTGTTCCCTCCCACCGCTCCCCGGGAGGCTCAGAGCTAGGGGTCACGGCGTTCTCCTCCCTCCCCAAGCCCGCTGTGTCCGCACCCGGGGGCCCAGGATCTCGGAAGTCTGGTCCTGTCCACAGGCAGGCTCTTGGGCCAGAGTGCCGTCCTGGGTCGCGGTGAGGGCTGTGGGGTGGGGCCCGTCCCTGTCCCCACCTCTCTCGCGCTTGCGGGGCCAGCAGGTGGTCACGGAGGCCTGGGGGGCACAGCTGAGCCGGGCCTGGCGGTACAGCGGCCATGCCCGGGGCACTGCCCTCCGGCTGGAGAAGTCCCCAGGGTTCCACTCGGAGAACTGACGTGATGTCTTTGGGCTGCGCAGACAGAGGTGCAGCCGGGGGATGTGGGCAGCGGACAGGAAGCTGGGGGTGGACGGCGGGCGTGTGAGGATGGGGCTCGTGCTCACAGCCCTTCTGAGCTGGCTGAGGCCTTGGGGCCAGGCCGCCCCCGCGCTGGCTCTGCTTGGGACCCACCGACGTGCAGGGGGGAGGCCAGGGCGGGCTCCCAGTGTCCTCAGAGAGCCAGACCCTGTCCCCAGGCTGGGCCGGGCCCAGCTGCAGCAGGAGCCCCTTCCCGCAGCCACCCGCCCCGTGAGCCGTCAGAGGCCCTCATTAGGGGTTGGGTCGTGCCCCCGGCCCCCCAGCCCCCGGTGGAGAATCTACAGAGGCTGGGTTGAGGGTCCTCGTGGCGACACGGCCGTCTTCCTCCGGAACCTTTTCTGTTCCGTGGGCTCCCGGCTTCCAGTCTCTCCCGAGGCCCTTGCGCCATGGAGCCCCAGTGGCCCTGGAACCGGCTCCTCCTCTTCCCGCGCTCACCACTCACGGCACCTGCCCAGCTCCCGCACTGCTGTTGGCCACTTGGTTCTCTTGGTCCCTGGGGGCAGCTGGGATGATGGGAGGAGGCTCCCTGGGACAACGGGGGGCTCCCTGGGATGATGGGGGGCTGGTCCTTTGTGGGGGCAGCTGGGACCCCTGCTTGGGGCCCTTAGGGACTGTCCGCCTCCCATCACTCCAGGAGGAAACGAAGCCCAGAAAGGAGGGTGGGGCGTGCAGGCCTGTGGGCCGTGATCCAGTTGCCCCGTCTCAGGGGAGACCCTGGGGTCTGCCGGCCCCCCTGACCTCTGGCCATGTCTTGCAGATCCTGACTGGGCCTCATACACCCTGGGGGTGTTCATCTGTCTGAGCTGCTCTGGGATTCACCGGAACATCCCCCACATCAGCAAGGTGAAGTCCGCGCGCCTGGACACATGGGAGGATGTCCAAGTGGAGGTATGGCTTGGCTGGGCCCGGGGCGGGCGGGGACGCGGGCCTGCCTGCTGTGGCACCCCCAGGCCCCTGCATGCCTGTTGCCCCGCCTCCTCCCTGGGGCAGCAGCAGTGAGCGAGTGGTGCGGGACGCTGCTGACCCTCTGCGGGCAGCTCAGCGGCCTGGTCCCGAGCCCCCCACCTGGGGTGTCCTGGTGCCCAGGGTTTCATTGGTAACTTATGCAGAGTTGCAGAAGGTGACGGAGTCAAGGCCTTCACCTGCTGTCCACCCTCCTGTCCGTCCACCCTCCCGTCTGTCCACTCGCCTGCTGTCCACCCTCCTGTCCGTCCACTCAGCTGCCGTCCACCCTCCCGTCCGTCCACTCACCTGCCGTCCACCCTCCTGTCCATCCACTCACCTGTTGTCCACCCTCCCGTCCATCCACCCACCCGTCCGTCCACCCTCCCATCCATCCACCCACCCGTCCGTCCACCCTCCTGTCCTTTCACCCACCCGTCCATCCACTCACCTGTCCGTCCACCCTCCTGTCCGTCCACTCGCCTGCCCGTCCACCCAGCCAGAGTCCCAGGCCCACCCTGGCTTCCGTGCCAACTCAGAGCCCACGCGTGCCCTAGCCAGGCCGCCCCACGCGCGTGGACACACCCTACATGGCTGGAAGCACCCCCACCCCAGGGTCAGACAGGAGGGCAAGGCCACCTTCACGCAAGCCCGCAGCCATGCACCCCCTGAGGGGGGAGGGACAGGGAGGTCCCAGAGAGGCTGGGCTGGGCTGAGGGCGAGGAGCGAGTGGGGTCCAGCGGTGAGGGGGCTCCAGCCCCTTCTGCCGTCTGCTCCTCTGCTCCCATCATGACCTCGAGGGGCCGGCGGGGCTGGACCTGCAGGGCGCTGGACCCCTGTCCGGGAGGGCCCGGTGGCTGTGGACAGAGGCCTGCTGGACGCCTGCCTGGTGCACCCCCAGCCCTGCCCTGAGTCCTAGGCTGGAGGTCGGTGCGGGTCCAAAGCCTGTCGTGAGCCAGGCCGGCTCCCGGGAGGCCCAGGAGTGGACACTGGGCACAGGCGACCTCGTCTGTGCTCTTTGGTTTCGTTTCATGTTTTTCCCTGAGCTCTGCCTATAGCGCGTGCTCTGAAGAAGCCTGACTGAAATACGGTCACGAGCGGTGGGCTCGCGCTTGAAGCACAGCTCGGTGGGTCCTGGCGTACGCGCCGGGCGTGCAGTTCTCCCCGGCGTCAGCTTCAGAGCGCCCGCGCCACTTCAGACAGGACCCTGCCCTCCGCCCCACCCTGCCCTGCGCCAGTGCCGCGTCGTGGTGACCCGGTCATGCCGGCGGGCAGGGCTCCGGGAGCGCGGGGCCTGCTGAGGCTCGCCCTGCTCACATTGCCGGGGGCGGGGTCCTTCCCAGACGACCCCTGGGCCAGTGGACGGCCCCGTGGACGCATCGTCCTGCCGGGACAGCAAGGCGGCCTCCGTTCCTGGAGGGGAAGGAAGGCTCTGACTGCACTTTAAGGATTCTCCAGGCTTCCCCTCGCGGCCCTGCCGTGGCCTCCGCCTGGCACCCTAGCTACTGCAGGCCCTTCTCCCCTCCGGCCCTTCCCCGCCTTGGGGACCATTGCAGAACCAGGTGTGACCTCTGGGGCCCTGCCACCCGCTGTCACCGTTGTGAGTTGCTTCCGTTTTGTGGGGGTTTCGCAGAGCCGGGTTCGCAGCCCTCAGAGATAGGAGGTGAAGCCGTTTCTCGGAGGTTGTCCTGACTTTGCTCATCGTGGTTTTCACGGTGGAAACTTTCAGATTTTGAAGTGATCAAGTTTATCAGCCTTGCCTTTTGTGGTTTCAGGGTTTACAGCACACCGAGATAGGCCTGCTCACCCTGGATTATTTTTACTCAGGGCAGCTTGATTTCTGTCGTTCACACACCGCACCCCTCACCCTTCTAGAGTCTCCAGTTTGGTGGTTTTCGTGAATTCTCAGGGCAGTGTGACTATCGCCATGATCTAATTTGAGAATGTTTTCATATCCTCAAATGAGCCCGCACCCACTGGGGCCCCTCCCTGGCCCCCACCCCAGCCCCTGCCTCCCCTGCTTCGTGTCGGCGGATTCACCCATGTGGTTCCAGACCCTCTCCCTCCTCTCGCTGAGCGTCGGTTTCTAGATTCGTCCCTGCTGTCGGGGTGTCAGCACTCACCTTCTTGTCACGGCCGACTTGACACGTGTTGCATGGACGGACCTCAGCTTGTCCACCCCTCACCAACTGGACCCCGGGATCGGCTCATTTTCCCAGGCCGCCTGAGCAGCGGGGTTCAGAGCAGAGCTGTGCGCTCAGCTCTGTGGGAGGGCGTGGCGCTGCCAGGCCTGGGGGCGACCTTCTGACGTCTGAGGGTCGGCGGGCTCTGCCCAGTACAGTGGCCTGGCCGCCAGCAGCCCACGAGGGCTGCGGCCCCTCCGTGTCTCAGTCTGGCTTCAGCCCTCCCGTGGGGTGCACGGGGCGTCCCCCGGTGCTGTCGGTCCCCGTCTCCCTGGTGCTGAGTGGTGCTGAGCGGGGTTCCGTGTGCCCCGTGGCCGTTTGTGTATCAGTGTTCATTCAGAGCCTCTGCCCGCTTTAAAAATGGGTTGTCTTTTTATTACTGAGTCAGGAGATTTTATTACTACGAACACTCTATATCCTGGACACAAATCCCTTATCAGATTTAGTGTTTGCAAGTAGTTCTTCTCATTCTGTGGGTTGTATTTTAAGTTTCTTTTTGAAATGATATTTTTAAAATGAAAAAGTATGGTTTATATTTTAAGGAGCTATCTGTGTAGTTTTTTAAATCGTTGAGGGGTGATTCATATAAAATCCATTTTAATGTGAACAAAGTGGTAGATACATATGCTGGAATATTATTTGGCCATAAAATAGAATAAAATAATGCCATTTACAGCTACATCGATGAACCTAGAAATTATCCTACCAAGCAAAGTCAGTCAGACAAAGACAAATACCGTATGATACCACTTACATACGGAATCTAAAATATGACACAAATGAATCTACAAAACCGAAAGGAACTCACAGACGTAGAGAACAGACTTGTGGGTGCCAAGAGGGAGTGGGGTGAGGAAGGGTTGGGGGCCCGGGGTCAGCACGTGCAAACCAGTGCCTGGAGGATGGACAGGGTCCTGCTGGCAGCTCAGGGAGGCTATTCCACATCCCGGGGTACACCACCGCGGGAGAGCACAGACGCGTGTAGCTGAGGCCCCTTCCTTTACGTCAGAAATCAGTGCAGTGCTGGGAATCAACTAGACTTCAGTAAGATAAATTTTTAAAAAGTGAATAATCCAGAGACAGGAACGTGCAGTGGGGAAAGGAGCGTCTCTTCTGTAAAAGGTGCTGGGAGAACACCGTGTACACAAAGGGAATGGAAAGGAATCGAAGACCTAACTGTTTGAGACCCAAAGCCATACAGCTCGGAGCAGAGAGCACAAGTCGTTTTGGGCCTGCCTCCTCAGGCAGGGCTACAAAAGCGAAAACAAAAAGAAAACTATCAACAAAATGAAAAGGCCTCCTACTGAATGGGAGAGATATTTGTAGATGACACGTGTTCAGGGTCACTGCACAAAATGTACAAAGAACTCATACAACTCATGGAGTCAAAAAGAAAAAACAAACTATCCAATTAAAAATGGGCAGAGGACCTGAACAGACGCGTCTCTAAAGAAGACATACAGTTCGTCAACAGGTATATGAAAAGACGCTCAACGTCACTATCAGAAGAACGTTAATTAAAACTGCACCGAGGTACCACCTCCCACAGCTCCAAGAGTGGCATTCGTTAAGAAGTCTGTGAATAACAGGGACTTGCCTGGTGGCCCGCGGTTAAGACCCCAGGCTTCCAGGGCGGGGGGAGGGGCCGTTCCTGGTGGGGGAACTGCTAAGATCCCACAAAAGACTGCAAATAACACGTGTGGAGAAGAGTGCCTTCCGCACTGCTGGTGAGAATGGGGCCTGGTGCAACCGCTGTGGGGAGCATGTGGGGTTTCCTCAGAGAACGGAAGAGACCCACCGTACGATCCGGCGGTTCCACCAGAACGAGGGCTCTGGCGGCCAGGAATACACCGACGGTGGTTTGACTCCTGCGTCAGGAAGACCCTGGAGAAGGGACGGCTGCCCACTCGTCTCGTGGCCTGGAGGATCCCGCGGACAGAGGAGCCTGGTGGGGACAACCCCACTGGAGCATTGCTCGTGTGTGTGCTCATGTGTTCCCTGCAGCAGGAGTTTTAACAGCCAAGATGTGGAAGCGTCTGCAGGTGACCTGATGAGGAAGATGTGTGCTTTAGACACTGGATATTCCTGAGCCACGAGTGGTATTTACAGTCTGCGACAACAGGGGTGGACCTAGAGAGTCTTCTTAGGCTAAGAGAAATCTGTCGGACACAGAAGGACAAGTAGGTCTGATCTCACTCCTGTGTGGAACCTGAAAAAGACTGAAACAGGCTGGGAGGCCTGGGGAACAAACCGGCAGCTGCCGGACGGCAGGGCTGGGCAACAGGAGACGTCAGTGCCGGGACAGAGGCACCTTCCAGTCCGGGACAGGTCAGCCATGGGCTGCAGCGCGGCACGGGGTCCCCAGCCCCGTAACCGGCGTCGACCCACCAGTTCTCATGCCTGAAACCAGCGCTGTACGTCAGCCTCCCAGCAGCAAAGAGCAGATAACGCACATTCACAATCCGGTTCGGCCGGCGCCTCCGGCTACCGGGGCATCTGTCGCCCTCACCTCAGGGGAGACCCCTTCCTGAGACCCCCAGGCGGCCCTCCGGTCTGGATTCGCCCATCTGGGACTTTCCACACCAACGGGGTCCTCGACTGCATCTCAGGAGCCTCGTGTCTTCAAGGTTCATTTGTCTTTTCCCTTCCCTGATGGTGTCCTTAGAAGCACAGAGGTTTTAAGTTTCGGTGAAGTTCTGTTGATTTTTTTTTTCTTTTGTTCCTTGTGGTTTTGGTGTCACCTCTAAGAAACCTTGGGCTTATCTGATAGCACTGAGAAACCTAAGGGCTTCCCTGGTGGCTCAGCTGGTAAAGAATCCTCCTGCAAGCTGGGAGACCTGGGTTCGATCTCTGGAAAAGGGAAAGGCTCCCCACTCCAGTATTTTGGCCTGGAGAATTCCACAGACTGTATAGTCCATGGGGTGGCAAAGAGCCGGACACGACTGAGCGACTTGCACACCTCACAGCGACTAAGAAACCATTCCCAACCCCCCAAATCCTGAAAATTTCCTTCCATATTTTCCCTGAATCGTGTTTTAAATCACCCTGTGATTTTCATCTGTTTTTCTTTTTTAAGTTGTGCTGTGTGCTATACAGGCTCTTAGTTCCCCAGTTAGGGATCGAACTGCCCCCTCCACTGGAAGCTGGACTGCCAGGGAATTCCCTTCGTTTACTATTTTGATTGCTTAACTTTGGAAATTCAGCCTCTAATGAAGTTGGAGTTTTGTTTTGCCGAGAGGCATACCCCATTTTCTCTGACGGTTTCGCTTGTCGGTGGTTATCAACCCCCACCGGTCTGAGATGTCCCCACTGCTGTGTGCCAGCTCGTCCTGCCAGCCCTGTTGATACTGGACAGGAGATCCCGTTGGATCCGCTGCTGGACCCTTCAGGCGTTCTCATCAGCAGTGCTTGACTCAGGAGCCTTACAACAGGCTTTAGTATCTGCTAGAAAGCGTCTTCCTTGTGACAATTTTCTTCTGCTTGTTAACTTTAAAATGAACTTTAGAATCATTCTAGCTCTTAAAAATTCTATTCCTGGTTTTCTTTTCTTCTTTTTTGAGAATTGCTAAAAATAGACAAGCATAAGGAGACAGCATGCTCTCCGTCCCCCTCACCCAGAGCGTGGTGCGTCTGCTGCTCCCGGGAGCGCGTGGAAGTTTCTCTGTGGACACTGCAGGGCCCTCGTCCGCTGGTCTTAGCGAGGGCGGGCCGGCCGCCGTCCTCAGCCGGCCTCTGACCCGATGGGTGCGCTGCGCGTGAAGCCTCGGCCCTGAGGGTCCCACGTCGGTCCGGCCTTCGCTGGTGTCTCATTGCCTGCGGCTCCTCCCGGCCAGCCTTCGCACCCTGGGCCGGATGGGCCTCAGTGCCCTGGCGGGCTTGGAGCCCCGGGGACCCACGCTGCCCCCGGCCCTGGAGGCCCCGTGGGAGGGCCCCCGACACCAAGGGCCTCCCCGCTGGCTCACCCAGCGCGTTCCCCCTCGGGGCCCTTGCCTGTGCTATTTCCGCGCCCAGACACCCGCACGCCGACGGCCCCTGCGGCCCCCCAGCCGTGGGCTCGCTCTGGCACGCGGTCACCTGGCTGCCCTCTGCAGATGGCCGCCTCATAGCACGTGGGCTTCTTCCGGGCCAGCCTGGCCTTGTGCATGGGGACCGTAGGTCAGGTGTGGGGCGGGGCGAGGGCCCCTCTGGAGGGCCAGGGCCTGCGCCTGCCCTTCGGGGAAGGGCAGCGCCCCGCCCGCCCCGCCCCCGGCCAGCTGAGGACCGGCCCTGTCTCTGTTGCAGTTCATGGCCTCCCGCGGGAACGCTGTTGCCAGAGCCACGTTCGAGTCCAAAGTGCCCCCCTTCTACTACCGGCCCTCGGCCTCCGACTGCCAGTGAGTGCAAAGGGGCCCTGTCGCGCCGCTGGTCCACAGCCGGCCTGTGTCCGGGGATCCCTCACTTGGTTTTGGTTCCTGGGGTGGCGGTGATGGCGGGCAGGGTGGGGACGGCTGGCCTGGGCTCCGGGGCGGAGCAGGTCCCCACAGAAACCTCGGCCTCGGTTCAGGGGTCCTTGTGGTGCCCCCGGCCCTCTGCAGGGCTTGCTGGGCGGCCCACTGGGCTCAGTGCCCAGGGCATGGACACGGGGAGGGTCAGGGGCATGACCCCACGTGACCCCAGTTGCCACCCTCTCTGAGCCTCAATGTCCCTGTCTGCCCACCCTGGGGGCACCCCTGGATTCCGGAGGTCAGGGGAGGTGCTGGGGGTGAGGTTGGGACTCCAGCCCCTGGGGGAGGCCCCTGTGTCGGGCTCAGCACCAGCAGGAGGTGCCCACCAGGGGTCCCGGGTCCTTCCTGGGGGCTGCCTGTCTCATGAGCCATGCCCACGGCTGCGCTCTGCCCTAGCACTTCTCACCCCCGATCGGCCCCCCGGCCCCACCCTGCCCACCTCCCGGTGCCCTGGAGGGTCACTCAGCCCCTGACAGCCCCTCCAACAGCTGGCTCCTGCAGCTGGAGAGGAAGGCCTTGTGATGAGGGTCCTCCTGGACCGTCCCTTCCTTGGAACGGACGGTGGGGCCGCAGCCCACCCCCCTCCTAGGCCCCCGCATCTGGACCCCACCTCCAGGCGGCACCTCCCTCCTTTCTGCTCGGCGCTGTCACCCCGACTCACTTGGTGAACCCCACACCCTGGGGACCCTGCCCAGCGACACCTGGACCCGGGCTGCGCACACGGCTTGTGTTTCTAGCTCTGCGCAAATGAGGGGTGGGAGACGAGGGCGCCACTGGTGCCACAGCAGGGCTGGGAGCAGTGACTCGCCTGCGAACCTGGGAGGTGGGCCAGTTCGGACCCCACTTGACAGGTGGGGAGCTGGGGGCGGACTGCACTCTGCACGCCGCGTCCAGCCCTTCAAGCCCCTTGCCCTGCCCTGCCCCTCCTGGCGCCCCCTGCCCGGCCGCTCTGCCCGGCTGTGAATCCGCAGGTCAACAGCTCTCCTGCAGCCTGATGGCACTGCGGTCGGCCCACCTGCACACATGGCCACGTCCCCTTCGCCTGAGCTGGTGCCACGGACAGACTCCCACAGGCCTGTGTTCTGCCCGGTGCTCAGCTGGCCCCTCCACGGCCTGGTCCCTGTGAGGTGCCCCTGGCAGGGCTGTGTGGTCAGGGCCTCTTGAGTGATCCAGCAGCCCCAGCAGGAGGGTGCTCTGAATCCTAGTGGGCCCCACTTTCTGGAAACCTCTTCTGGGTGAGGGTTTACAGGAGCCAGGCCAACTCCATTCCCCAGACTCAGGTGCTTGGGTCTGCTGGGAGGGGTGGGGTCCTGGGAGAGGCCCCTCACCGGGCTGGTATCAACAAGGAAACCTGACCAGGCAGCCACGGGACCAGGAGGGTGCGGGGCTGACCGCCGAGCTCACCGTGGAGGCCACACAGCATGGAGGGCGTGTGGATGCCCTTGTGCACTGTGGAGTGCACCTCCAGCTAGCAGCCTCCACAGGCGAAGACTCGGGTGCCATCAGGATGGAACGGGGTGGCGAGTCAGGCGGCCAGGGTCTGGCGCGAGTGGGGTTGTGTCCAGGCCCCGGCCCCCCCGCGGGCCGGGCCCCGCGCCCCCTGCCATCTGGGTAAAGGGAGGATCAGGTCCCTGGGACGCGGTCAGTGTTAGCAGCAGGCCCGAGACTCAGAGCGGCCGGGACCCAGCTCCCTTCCTGGGTGCCTGATCTTGGGTTGGGGAAAGGTCAGGCCAGCCCCCCGTTTGGCCTCTGCTGGAAGCCGGCCCCTCCTGATCCTGCATGAGTGGGACGGGCTGGGCCCCCTGCTCCTGGCAGCCGTGGCCTGGGGTGCCCCTCTCAGTGGGTGTGCCCGGCCTGCCGGTCAGAAGCTCCCGGGCAGCTCTGGCTGGGCGTCGCCCAGCACGTGGCCTCTCTCCTCAGACTCCTGCGGGAGCAGTGGATCCGGGCCAAATACGAGCGGCAGGAGTTCGCCCACCCCGAGCGGCAGGAGCCCTACTCTGCAGGTGAGGCTGCCCGCACCTGGGCCCCCGCCCCCACCCCCCAGAACCAGAGCAGGGCCCCGAGGAACCTGGGCAGCCACCGCAGTGTCTGAACCCGTGTCCAGCCCCGGCCCACGACTCACTGATGGAGCTGGCTGCAGCCCTACAGCCGTGCACAGCTCCGCCCTGGGCCCTGGCTGAGGGTGGGGCTGCCTGGGGCCCTCTCAGCCCTTGGGGTCTATGTCTTTGCCCCCGAGGGCCCCCGCGCTGTCTGGACAGGCCTGTGCCCAGGAGGGCCTGGAGAGGGTGGGCCAGGCCCCAGGGACTTGGTCAGCACAGAGGTTTCTGCTGCTGTGGCGATCAGACGCGGGCAACGCGGGCCAGCCCCGTACAGCCTGTTGGCCGAGGGGCTCTGCGCGCCCCACTCCTACCTGGCAGGCGGTTGCAGGACTGGGCTGTGGCCCTGATTTAATCACCATCCACCCCCGAGCCCGCATCCCTGTTCAGCCCTGGGATTCTCGTAGTTGTCCTGCCCTGGCGTCCCGGGAAGCTCGCCCTGCAGCCTGTCTGCTGTCTCCCAGGTACGAACACCTCAGGGATCTGGACCATGTGGCGTGTGGCCTCGGTTTGGAGGCGGAGGCAGGGTGTCACCTGTCCTGCAGCAGGACTTCTGGCTGTGGGGGTCCAGACCAGCTGGGCGTCAGGCCAACAGGAGGTGGGCTCGTATGGCGGTGCTGGCTCCAGGCACAGCCTGGCCCAGGGGCTCAGTGGTCAGTGCTCTGAGGACATGGCCCATTTCCCCCCGTTCTGCCTCTCGGGTGGCACCAGATCCCCGGAGGAGGTGTCACTGCGGCAGATCCAGACTTCCCGCCTGGGCTGGAAACGCCCTGGGGTCCCACTTCCCCCGAGTGCCGGGAGGAGCCTCAGCTTTGGTCCTGACTGGTCAGGGCTGGGCACGGGGCCCAGTCACAAGGCCCAGGGTGTGTGTGAGCCAGCCCCACTCTGGAGTCTCCCAGGGCAGCACCATGACCACCCCCATCGGGCGTCTGCAGGTGCCACTGGGGGTAGGGCCCCTCGTTTCGGACCCCTCCGTCCTGGGCTCCCTTGATGTTGCTGCCATTCCTCTCCTGGAACGTCCCCTGGACCTCAGGGCACTGGACCCGGGGCTGGGCCGGGGCGCCGGCGAGGGTGCGTGTGGTGGGGTGAAGTGCGGGCGGCCGGGCTGGGCTGGCCCTGCGGAGGAGCCCTCGTCTCTTGGATGGTGGCAGGCGTGCGAGGCCGTCTGCGGCGTGGGGGGCAGCAAAGGGCCAGCCCCGCTCGGGCCCCCGTGAGGCAGGCGAGTCCAGCTGGCCCCGGGGCACTGCGGCAGGCCCGCTGTGCACAGTGCCGGCCCCACTGCCCACCCGGAGCCCCGGTGCCCACCAGGCACCAGCTCCTCTGGGGGAGGCCGCCCCTCTTCCTCCGAGCACTTGGCCCCGAGCAGGGAGACCCCGGCCTTGGCTGCGTCTCTGCCCCGGGCTCAGGGCAGCGACCAGGGCAGGCTTTCTTCTCATTTCCTCAAAGCCACCAACCCCCAGAGTGTAAACGCCACCGCCGCGAGCCCCGAGAACCCAAGCTTGTGGTCCCCGCTCCCCTCACCCAGGGGGGTTCTGGGTGCCCTGGGATTCTCAGGAAGTGTTGCGGGTGTGCAGGACCCCATGAAAGCCCTCCGCAAGCCCCCTTGGGGCAAGGCCCCCTCAGTACCATGGGGAGGTGCCCTAGGGACCCAGAGGTGCCCAGCGCTGCCCTGTGTGTGGCTCTGAGCGGTCATGGCGGGGCTGCCCCTTCCCCACCTGCCTCCCCAGGCCTCCTGGGGAGAGGGTGGTAGCCAGGGACACCCAGGGCACTGCTGCCCACCTGGCTGGCCGGAGACCCCGAGACTGGAGCTCTGCCTGCTCTCTGCCCAGATGGAGGGGGCTAGGCCCGCAGCCCCTCATCTCCCGCCCTCCGGCCCCCTGCCTGCACCTTCCCAGCCCTCTCCTCCCCCAGTCCAGGGTGGTAGAGAAGGTGCCCTTGCCGGTCGTCCTTCTCAAGGTGCAGCCCCCCGTGAGGAGCGCAGGGGCTCCGGGGGCCTCTCCCACGCACGGGAGGGGGAGACACACCCACAGCCGCTGGGAAGGGGGCCTGCGGCCCAGAGGGTGGATGTGCACAGGCTGAGCCAGGCAACTTGAGCAACCACACGGGCGGCAGCAGGCAGACGCCGCACGTCCCGGGATCCAGGGACCTGACCGCGATGGGCAGGGGGCACTGTCCTGCCCAGAAGCCGCCGTGGATGAGGTGCCCGTGAGGACAGAGGAGCAGGGAATGACCTCCAGGCTCAGGGTCGGCATGCCTGGGGGCGCTGACGTGCCCCCGTCAGGCAGGGAAGCCCCAGCGCGAGGCTGTGGCTGTGGGCAGGCTCGACGGCTCTGTTGTGGCGGCGAGCAAGGCAGCAGCTGCCCCCCACACTGCCCTCAGCCAAGGTCAGGGTGTGGGAGGCGCTCGCCCCGAGATAACGCAGCAGAGATGGGGGGCGCCCGGGCCAGGCCGTGCCTCCCGCCGCCCACAGGCCCCTCAGCCGGCTGACCCCAGGAACCAGCTGCTCCTGGCTCTGTCCCCAGACCATCCTCGCCTGCACCCAGAGCCTCAAAGGCCGCCTTTCACAGGCAACAGGGCCCCTGTTGTCCCAAGGGCCGCCTGTCACAGCACACCCGGCGCTTCATGCCGTGGCTTGACCAGCCCAGCCTCACAGGTCCAGGCCCTCAGAGACCGAGGGGCCGGGGCCGCGTGGGGGGGGTGCCCCATCGCTGGGGCAGCACGAAGCAGCCTGGTTTGGGGCACACCAGCCGCGGCGTCCCCGGCGGGGTGGACATGCGTGCGGCTGCTGAGCCTGGTGCCGCCCTGGCACAGCACATGTGCTCACACAGGCTCGCGCGGGTGGCCACACATGGCTGCTTGCATGCTCACGTTCATGCATGTGTTCACACATTCCCGTGGTGCGTGCAGCCACAAATCACGTATGTTCACGTGTGTGCTCAGTCTGGATCAGATGGCCCAGCCACATGCGGTTTTCAGGTTCACACGTGTGTCCACACCCAGAAGCAGACCCCTTACGTGCGGGTCCCGCCTCCCGCCTCCCGCCTCCCACCTCTCCCGTTCTGGCCGAAGCATGTGGGAAACCAAGTGGAGGAGGCCTGGGTGCCCACGCTGACCTCTCCGGGCACGAACCTAGAAACCAGGTCCTGGCCCTCCTGGGGAGGCGGTGAGGCAGATGTCCTGAGTGCGCCCTGCCTGGGGGCACCCTGCACCTCGGCCCCAGACAGAAGTCACCGTGTGGAGACCCATCTCCCCCAGTGCGGCTCTGCGCACAGAACCCTCGGAGGAAGGCGGCGCCGTCCCTGCTCCAGTTTGGAAACGTCATCGTGTGGTTTACGCCCGGAGGGGCAGCTCCGCCAGCTGGGAACATGCCGCGCGTCCGCCCGCGCACTTCCCCGCCCGGGGACCCCCAGCCCGCGCACTTCCCCGCCCCGGGGACCCCCAGCCGGGGCCGCCCGCCCGAGGCGCTGCTGCCCCCTGGTGGGCCCGGCAGGCGGCTGCGTGCTCGCTGCCCCGCGGCCTCGGCAGGGGGGCGGCCACAGGACGGTCCCGGAGGCCCGTCTGGGAGGCGCGAGACAGTGCGGCGTGTCTGGGGCGGACGGGGACCGTCCTCGCAGGAAATCTGAGCCTCGGGCCCTGCTGTGTGGCTGGCTGACTCGGGGTCCGGGAGGCCGGCGAGGGGTCTTTCGGGTTTGCCCGGGGCGGGCGCTCGTTTCGTCGGTCAGCACGTGCTCCAGGGCGGCCCCGCTGGAGCCTGGGCCGTGGTGCTGGCCCCGTCCTCCAATGCACACACAGGGGACGCTGGCGCCGTGCGCAGCGGCCTGGGGTGGGCCTGCCCCAGGCCCCGAGGAGGCAGGGGCTCTCCGAGCCGTGGGCGGTGGGCAGAGGCCCCACCGGGTCTGTCGCACTGCAGACTGAGAGGGGCCGGCGGCCGCCCATCTGGAGCAGGGAGACACCCCGCTCCACGGGAGCTGGAGGTCGGGGTCCGCACCTCACCGCGGCGCCCGACTGGGACCGCTGCAGCCTGCGGCCACCGCCAGCAGGGGGCAGCACTGGGCGCGGCCGGCTCAGAGGCCCAGCTGGGGTCTCCGACCCGTGACACACACGGGGGGTCCCAGCCCCGACCTGTGACACT
>ML662479.1:4806815-4825463 GCA_007570785.1 Antilocapra americana
CCCCGACCCGTGACACACACGGGGGGTCCCAGCCCCGACCCGTGACATGCAGGCATGGGCTCCCAGAACAGGTAACGGAGAAAGGACAAAAGGGGTCAGGGCTGACGCGTCACCTGAGGGTCTGCCTCCCCCGCCCGCCGCTACAGCCCCGACTGCAGGCTGTGCCTTCGAGCGCCATGACTGACCCCAGGCCAGGAGGTCGGCCGGCTCCCCGTTCTTGGCTGAGGCGGCGTCGTGGCGCCCTGCCCGGCCCACCTCTCTCCCCGCCCCATCTCTCTGGGCCCTTGCATCTGGGTGTTGGGCTACTGCCATTCCTAGGCCCCTGCTCAGGCCTGCGGAGCCCGTAGGCGCCCCGTGCCTCCCGCCCACCCAGAAGCAGGAAGAGGGCAGTCTGGGACCTGGAGACGCCCGGGTGCCCCCTGCCCCACCAGCCCCCCACCCCTTGAGGGTGGGCCCCCAGAACAAGAGTACGACTACCTGGCCCCCCATTGGGGCGGCTGTCCAACCATGCCCTCCCCCCAGGGTACCGAGAAGGCTTTCTCTGGAAGCGCGGCCGGGACAACGGGCAGTTTTTAAGCCGGAAGTTCGTGCTGACGGAGCGCGAGGGGGCCCTGAAGTACTTCAACAGGAGTGATGTGAGTGGGGCTCAGGGGCTGGCCCCTGACCCACGCCTGGGCACTGTGGTGCCACGCCCTCAGCTGCCCCACACTCTCCCGGGAGACACAGTGCCCCCCTCCCCCCACTGTGGGGACCCACCACCTGCCACTGGTCACAGCCACTCCCTCTGGTGTGGGTGATGTTGGGGGCACTCCTAGGCCCTCCAGGGACAAGGGACTGGCACCCTGCGGGCACATTAGGGACCCTGGGCAGTGTGTGGAGGGGCTGGCCGGCCCTGCCCTAGGGCCCCAGGGCAAGCAGAGGGGATAGGTCAGGCTGGCAGGGTGGGGAGCAGGAAGGGGGCAGCCGGCCTGGGGGGGGGTGGACCAGAGGGCCCGCCCTCGCACCTCCTGGGAAGGCGTGGTTCTCTTAGATGAGGAAGCCCAGACCCAGAAAGGTAAGCACCTTGCCCAGAGCCACACAGCACCCAAGTGTGGGGCCAGCGCAGAGCCCGCGCCACCTGCCTGGTGCTGAGGCCCGGCCCTGCTCCCCAGGCCAAGGAGCCCAAGGCCGTCATGAAGATCGAGCATCTGAATGCCACTTTCCAGCCGGCCAAGATCGGCCACCCACACGGCCTGCAGGTCACCTACCTGAAGGACAACAGCACTCGGAACATCTTTGTCTACCACGAGGACGGGAAGGTGGGTGCGTGACTGAGCGGGGGCCGCACCACCCCTTCTGTCCAAGGAGAGCCCACCCGGCCTGGCTGCAGTGGGAGCCGCTGGTCCCTTGTGGGGAAGGGGACCCAGGAGCCCCAGGGAGAGGAGGGGCGGCAGCTGGCGGAGCCCTGCCCCAGGGCCATTGTCTGTGTCCCCACCCTGCGAGGGTGGGCCTCGAGCAGACTCTGAGGTCTGGCCTCAGTCACTCTGGCGTGATCTCCACATGCTCTGCGGAGTGCGGGCCTTTGATGCTGTGTTTTGAAACAGCTATGCTTCCCTTTGGCCTCCGTGCCTTTGGGTCATATTCGAGCAGTCGCTGCCAAGTCCAGTGCGTCGCCCCATGTTTGTCTTGTAAACTTGACTGTTTGGGGACTCAGGTTTCAGCCCTTGATTCACCTGTGGTGAGTAAGGGTCCAGCCCCATTCTCTGGCGTGTGGACATGCAGGCTTCCCTGCACCATCTGTTTAAAAGACCCCTCCCGACGACCAGCCTTGATACTGTTACAGCGATCCGTGGACACGGGAGTTCATCCCTGGGTCCCCTGTTCTGGCCCGTCCTGGGTTTCAAGTCTTTGTTTTTTAACTTGACCAGACTGCAGTTGCCTTACAGTGTCGATGTCTGAGCAGCAGTGACTCAGTCACACACAACTCTCGCGTCCGTTTCGGTCCGTCACCGGGCGTGGGGCTCCCCGAGCCGCACAGACCTGCCCTCAGCCCCTGGCACACGCCGCCTCAGCGCGGCCCAGCCTCCCAGCTCACCACCCCCTCCCCCGCAACCACAAGTCTGTTCTCCGTGAGTCTATTTCTGTTTCATGGAAGCTCATTTCTGTCATAGTTTAGATTCCACACGGAAGTGATTTCAAATGGTGCCTGTCCTTCCCTGACTTACTCTCTGGGTGCATCCATGCTGCTGCAGAAGGCGTTCATCTCGTTCTAGAATGGCTAGTACTTGTGTGTGTGGGCACATCGCCACCGATTCACCATCGGTCCATGGACACGCAGGCTGCCTGTAGGTCTTGGCAGGCAGGCGCACCTGAGTCCGTCTGCTCTGCTCCTGCCCCCGAGGGGCACTGCAGGATCTCAGGGTAGTTCTCGCCGGGGATTTTGGCTGCAGCGGTTTACACTCACACCAGTGAAGGTGGTTCCCTTTCTCCACAGCCTCGCCAGCATTCGCTATTTGTACGTTTTATCAATGGCCACTCTGACTGGTGTGAGACGGTACCGCACTGCAGTTTCCGTTGGCGTTTCTCTGATCATTAGTGATGCTGAACATCCTTCCCTGTGCCTGCTGGCCACCTGTGCTTTCTTTAGAGAAAAGTCTGTTCAGGTCTCCTGCCCATTGTTTGATCAGGCTGTTTTTCTGTCAGTGAGCTGTCTGAGCTGCCCGTAGATTTCGGGGAGCTAACCCCTCATCGGTCGTACTGTTCGCAGGTCCTTCCTCCCCACCCGCAGGCCGTCTCTTCACTTTGTTCACAGTCTCCTGTCGAGTCTGATTAGGTCCCACTGTTTAAGTGCCTCGGGAGACTGACCTAAGAACGCTGGCGCGAGCAGGCTCTGGGTGGGTCTATAAATAGACGAGCCTCCTTCCAGGCCAACGTCCAGGCGTAGAAACAGCCCCATCTGAGGAGCGGCCGCCTGGCGCAGAGGAGCCTCGGGGCTGAGGGCCAGCCTGGCTGCAGCCCCCACCGCCCTGTGTCCAGTCGGGGGTGCCCCATCGACCACGTGGGCTCTGCGGGCGGGCTGGGGGTGGCGGGCCCGCATTGGGGCCCTCCCACGGCCTCTGCCCCCAGGAGGTGGTGGGCTGGGGGTGGCGGGCCCTCACGCGGCCTCCCCCTCAGGAGATCGTGGACTGGTTCAACGCGCTCCGCGCCGCCCGCTTCCACTACCTGCAGGTCGCCTTCCCCGGGGCCAGCGACGCAGACGTGAGTGGCTCTGCAGGGGGACGCGTGCCCTTGGCTGGGATGGGCGGCTGGGAGCTGGCCGATGGCCACATGGGCCCAGGGACCCCGGCCACTGAGTGGCCCAAAGTCCCTGGAGACCACGGGGTTTTGTGGGCAGGAGGGCCGGAGAGGCCCCCAGGCCCACGCCGAGTGGCTCTGCCCCAGCTGGTGCCGAGGCTGTCCAGGAACTACCTTCAGGAAGGCTACATGGAGAAGACGGGGCCCAAGGTGGGTCTGACCCGGCGCCTGGCACGCCCGGGCCTTGCCCCGAGGGCCCATCCCTGTCATCTGGGGTGGGCGCGACAGGGTTGGGGTGAACAGTGCCAGCAGCCCCCCTTGTGTCCTGTGAGAGCAGGGGCTCCACTGACCTGCGCTCCTGGGGTCCCTGCCTCGGGGTGGGGAGGGCAGACGGGGGCCCTGGGAGGAGCCACCTCAGACTGACCTGTACCCTCACCCCCCAGCAGACAGAAGGCTTCCGCAAGCGCTGGTTCACCATGGACGACCGGAGGCTCATGTACTTCAAGGACCCGCTGGTAAGGACGGCCGCGGTCCAGGGCCCTGTGGCGTGGCTGTGCCCTCCAAGGCAGGCGGTCGGGTGAGCTGGGTGGCGGGCTGCACAAGGCTGAGTGCCTCAGGTGGGAAGAGCCACCCCACCCAGCCCCCCGGGTGCCCCGCCAGGACGCCTTCGCCCGCGGGGAAGTCTTCATCGGCAGCAGGGAGAGCGGCTACACAGTGCTGGACGGGCTCCCACCGTCCACCCAGGGCCACCACTGGCCACACGGCATCACCATCGTCACGCCAGAGCGCCGGTTTCTGCTGGCCTGCGAGACGGAGTCGGAGCAGCGCGCGTGGATGGAGGCCCTCCGGAAGGTGGTGGACAGGCCCATGCTGCCCCAGGAATATGCAGGTGAGGTGGGCGGGTGGGCCTCGGGGCCAGCACCTGTGGCCAGGCGTGGCTGTGACCCGGCGGGACCCTGCCCTTTTGCAGTGGAGGCCCACTTCAAGCACAAGCCCTAGCACGAGAAGGTCCTGGAGGCCCGAGGACGCTGGACTGCCCAGATGGGGCCGCAAGAACTGTGGCCAGTGGGGCCTGAGCCTCAGCCACGAGCACCCGTGTCTCTGGAACCCCGTCGGGGGCTGGCCCGGCCTGACCCCGCCACGCTGCTGCCCATCCCCCCCTGGGATGCCCACAACCCCTGCGGCCGACCTCTGCCCACCGGAGCCCTGTTCCTCTGAGGCCCACCCCCAGCTGCCACTGCCCACATGAGCAGGAAGCCCTCCAACCAGGAAGCTGGGCTGTGGGGACAGAGGGCCGGCCTGCATGCCCCCCAACAAATATTTATTGAAACCCCCTGTTGTCTGTCCTGGGGTCCTGGGGGCTGGGGTGGCAGACGTGGTCCCCATCCTCAGTGAGCTGACCTGCACAGCTGTGTGGGTCTGGGGGGTTGGGCCCCCACGGCGGGAGCCCCAGGGCCTTGGGCCTCAGGCCTGGCTGCCCCTGGGCGCCTGCCACGCCAGCTCAGGACTCCGTGCTGACCACAACCCACCGTCTCTGCCTGCCCTCACTGTCTCTGAACCCTTGGAGGATGGAGGCCTGGGCCCAGCTCATGTCCGCAGCCCAACATGCTGCCGGCCAGTGGTAACCGCCCCCCAGCCTCCCTGTGTGTCTGGGGGGTGGGGTACAGGGCCGTGGTGGGGCGGGACATGGGTGGGGGTCACCTGCTAGGTCATCTGGGTGCCGTCCTGTGTGGCCACGACATGCTCCTGGGACCCTGGACCAGCTGCTGGGGCTGAGCAGAAAAGGGCCCCCAGGAGAGGGCGCCAGGCCTGGGCCTGGCCAGCAGGCCCACATCCAGGATGGGCCCGGGCACCCTCCTGGGAGCTCGTCTGCCCTCACACCTGCGCCAGCACCCACAGCTCAGACCAGTCACAGACCTGGACTCTGGGCGGGGGCTGCAGGGTCCAGCAGGCAGCACAAACCACCCCCCAACCCCGGGCCACTGCCAGGGCTGGCCAGGTCAGGGGTCACCAAGATGGCTGGGCTAGGTGAGGACTACAGTGAGGCCACCCAGGGCCAGAGACCTGTCTCCCCAGACCCACTGCCTCC
Source organism: Antilocapra americana (assembly GCA_007570785.1). Classification (NCBI taxonomy): domain Eukaryota; kingdom Metazoa; phylum Chordata; class Mammalia; order Artiodactyla; family Antilocapridae; genus Antilocapra; species Antilocapra americana. Next base: position 4,812,178 of record ML662479.1, read on the forward strand.
AGCGGCTCCTCCAGCCCAGGTCCCTGGGAGCCCAGGTCCTCGACCTCCAGAGCAGTATGGGTCGCCGCCAGGGTCCCCAGAGCGTCCCGAGTGCCCAGCGCTGCCCAGGACTCGGCCTCGGGCCCTGGGTTGTGGTGGCTGGCTGTCAGCGTGGGCTCCGCACACTTGTGTCTCTGTGTGTGCACACCCACGTGCTCTGCCAGAAAGCTCTAGAAAACAACAGCAGCTGCACGACGGGCCAGCAGGGGGGACTTCTCAGAGACAGCAGAAACCACCTGGCAGTATGGGGGTGAGATGCACGCACCCCGCGAGCCACGGCGTCACAGCGCAGCCTGCTCAGATGAGACCGGCGCTCACAGGACCTGGGAGGCCTGCCCCTGTCCGCAGGTCTAAACACGACACTGTTTACGCCTAAACCATGACACGCTCCCAACACTGGCCACTCGGTGCCCCCACCAAGGACGCACTCCAGACAGACCTGGACAAACACGGGTCCCAGTGCCCGCGAGCCTCACTGCGGCATCCAGGCCACTGCTCCCAGCCCACACCCGGCCCCAGGAGCTCCCTTAGAAAGGACCACTGCTGCTGAGCCCAGTATAAAGGATTTATTTAAACTCAACAATGAACACAAACCTTCCTTTAAATTCCATTTTTACAGTAAATAAAATTGTGTACTGTGTTCCTTCCCATGCATGATCACCGGGTATTAATCTACAACTCTTATTATAATTGTGAAAAAATAAAGCGTTTCCCTTTTGTAACTGTCCCGGGCATCTGGTACAGCATCAGTGAGGGACAGACCTGCTCGTCCCGGGCCGCTCACCTGGGTAAACCCGAACCGTCAGGTCAAGGACGCAGTCACCCAACTACGGTTAACTCTGCCTCATGACGCTGGGGGGTCCTGCAGCCTCCTGACGAGACCCGTTCTGGCGGCCAGGCGCTTGGCAGCCCAGCTGTTCCCCGGAAGACGGTGGCCAGGCCCCGCCGCCCCGCCGAGCCCTCCCCAAGCAAACCAGACACAAGGGCCGGGAGGAGGCACCGCGGGGCCTATGCTTTTATTGGGGTCATCAAGGTACACGGCCACGGCCAGCCCCGGGCCTGGGCCACCCAGCACACGGCCACAGGGCCCTGGCCAAAGCCCGGGGCCCAGGTCTGGACTCGCGCTGGGAGCCGCCCGCCTAGGTCCGGGCCAAGGCTGCAGGTCTGCGGGCGTCAGTCGAGCTCAATGGGGCTGCTGTCGTCCTGACTGTCCTCGCCCTCCTGCTCCGAGGAGCCCATGAGGCTGCTCAGAAGGTTCCCTGGAAGGAGGTGCAAGGCACCGTCAGGCCCACGGCCCCGCCCCGCCTGCAGCCCCTGCCCCACAGGCCCCCTCCTCCCGCCCAGGTGTCCTGCTGGGGTCACGGGGGGCCCGCACGGCCCCCAGCACAGGCCGGGGTCACAGGTGGCGGCAGCAGGTCAGCGCTCCAGCGACGCACAAAGAGGAGGCGCGGCGGTTCTAAAGCCACAGGAAGGACGCAGCAGTGGTCACCTGCGGGCCTTGGGGACCCAGACACTGCTCTGTACCTGATTTTTACCCAAAGAACCGCTCCTCCGCCAATCAAGAGCGAAGTTTATAAAGTGCCCGAACCCAACCCACACGGGGTGACAGCGAGGAAAGGGCGTGTGGCGCTCCAGGGGTGAGCCCGCCCCTAGCGGCGCTCTGGGACCCGGGACAGGTTCTGCGGGAAAAGCAGGGCTGCTGCTGAGGCCCGAGGCACAGGGGGGCTGAACGGCCCGAGAGAAGCACCACGGTGAGAGCCAGAAAAGGGGAGCGGCCCCTGTCCCGCCACAGCCTCGCCACAGGGCTCCAGTCACAGGTCGAGTCCAACCTGCGTCCAAGGGGAGACAGCAAGACCTCCCCCGTGGCAATGCTGTTGGATGACGCGCGCCCTAGCCTCCCTGCGGGGCAGCTCACCAGCGATGGCCTGTGGCCAGGGGACGTGCTGAGGGACTCGCTCTCCTGGGCCTGCCTGAGGCCCATGGCAACTCCAGAGCGATGGGGCTGTGGGTTTATGGAGAAGGGCCTGTCTGCATGTCTGTGAAGATCTCCCCCAAAGAAGTTAAGAAGACAGGCTGCCTGGCCTGCACGCCCCCGGGGACAGAGGCAGGGCCCAGCACATCTGGACCCTGTGAGACACGCTTTATCTACTCAAAAGTAAAGCGTCACAGATGTCGAAACCCACATCTGAGTGCAGGACTCTGCTGGCCCCTGCCCTGCTGGAGGGCAGGTCAGCCAGGACTTGCAAGTTGAGATGGAATAGCACAGACAGCGGGGCAGGGCGGGGAGGGGTCCGGCCGAGAGGCAGCGTCGGGCCCGCACCCCCAACCCGAAGCCGCACACGCTCTGAGCAGACGAGGGTTGGGAGCCCAACTCTGGAGTCAGGCCCCAGAAAGGACCCCGGAACCTCTCGGCTTCACCGTGAGGCTGCTGAGCCAGGGCTACTGCCCTTCAAATGCCAGTGCCAGAAAGACACCACAATGAAAGCAGACTACAAGCCAACTTCTTTTACGAACACGGATGCAAAGTCCTCCACAGAACACGAGCAGACCAAATCCAGCAGCATGGTGGGGGTCAGACACCACAACCACGTGGGATACAGTCCTGGGGCGGGAGGCGGCTCAGCACGTGAGGGCCATCAGCGCGACACGCCACAACAGGCGAGGGAAGAGCCAACGGCCACGAGCTGGTGCAGACGGTCGGCATCTGACAAAGTGGGCCCCTCCACAAGGACACGGAAAGGAGACCATCGCACACACGCGCGGCAGAAGCCACACGCGGACAACCCCCAGCAGACATCGCAGCAGCGACGGACGCAAAGCTCTTGCCCGAGACTGGGCATAAGGCAGGGACTGCTCCCACCACTGCTACTCAGCGGGCGCGGGGACCCTGAACACCACGGGGTGCGCTGCGCGGGCCCATTCACTCGGGCACTTGTTTCCTCCGCTCACCCTAAAGCACCGCCTGATCTGCAGCTGCTTGAACCCACAAATAGTGGGCCAACTCTAAATTGCACACCAGCTTTCCATTGGTCAGGGACTCAGCACCCAAACCCCCTGCGTTGTTCGACAGTCAACTGAACTTGAAGTTCTAGGCAGAGCAATTAGGTGAGAAAAAAAGGAATCACAAATTGAAAAGAAGTAAAATTATCTGTCTGCAAGTGGTGTGACTTCACATGTAAAAAACTTCCAAAGAGTATAAAATAAACAGAAACAATTCCATTTACAATAGTGTCAAAAAGAATAAAACAGTAACTAGCTGAACTAAGAAAGTGAAATACTTCACAATGAAAAGCACAAAACATTTCTGAAAGACACACAAGTGAAGACAAAGCCCATGTTCCCAGACAGAAAGACTTAATACTGTTACAATGTCAATACTACCTAAAGCCGTCAGAGTGAATAAAACCTCAAATCCCCAAATCATTTTTTTGCAGAAATAGAAAACCCATCCTAAATTTCATACGGACTCTCAAGGGACTCAAATAGCCAAAAGAATCTTGAACAAAACTAAAGTCTTGCCTTTTTTCATTTAAAAGCTTGCTACAAAGCTATAGTCATCAAGGTTGGGCTTCCAGGTGGCGCCAGTGGTAAAGAACCTGCCTGCCAATGTAGGAGACGCAGGCTTGATCCCTGGGTTGGGAAGATCCCCTGGAGAAGGAAATGGCAACTCACTCCACTGTTCTTGCCCGGGGAATCCCACGGACGGAGGAGCCTGGTGGGCAACAAACAGTCTACTGGGGTGTAAAGAGACAGACACGATTTAGTAACTAAACACGGCGGCCAGGGCAGTGTGGTCCGAGCATACACACCTCAACCAGTGGAAGAGAGCACCCAGGAAGGAGCCCTTGAACACGACGTACGAGACTTGTGACGAGCGGCATACGCTCCCTTGATGGGAAAGGGTAGTCCTTCCGACACGTGGTGTCGGGAAAACTGGAAATCTACACGCCAAACAAAGCCGGACGCTTACGTCAATAAACCACCACAGAAAAGACAACCTCAAAACGGTCAGGGACCCACACGGAGGCCTGAGCTAACAAGACTCTTAAGAGGAACCACAGGGCAAAAGCTCTGTGACACTGAACTTGGAGTGACGCTGACGCCACGGGCGGCAGAGGCAGGCGGGCAGGGCGAGACTCTGCCGCCTGCGCAGGGCCCACACTGATGTGCGGCAGCGACCCACACAGCACTGCAGACAACTACCCTCCAATTAAGAGGGCAGCAGGGAGTCAGACGGTGGCGAGGGAGGGGAGGCAGGAACAGGTGGGACCGAGGCTCCCCAGGGCAGCGCGACAGCCGCGGTGTGCCCATGTCACTGCACGCTCGTCCACACTCAGAACACAGACAGCAGAGTGGCCCTGATGCCCTCAGCTGTGGGAGACGAGGACCTGTCAGAGCAAGGGCATCAGGACAAGTGTGCCAGCCGGTGGGGGTGGGGCAGGACTGCTGATGGGAAACCTTCGCACCTTCCTCTTAAATCTCGTCTGGACATAAAACTGCTTCAAAAAAGAAAAACAAAAGATCTTAAAAAAAAAAAAAGCCAGCCCACAGACTGAGAGAAGACCCTTGCCGATCACGTGCCTGGGAAGGAATTGGTGCCCAGCAGAGAGCTCGTACAACAGCCAACCTGATTCAAAACCAGAGAAATGGCACCAACAGACCTTCACCGACGGCCGATGAGCACACGGCAGGGACATGAGGTGCTCAGTCCCCGAGAGAACACAACCGGGCCTCCCAGCGGGCCCACCGCCCACACGCCAGTGTGGCTGCTGAGGACCCTGGACCCTCCCGCCTACTGGCGGCCACGCGGAACCGGGCAGCTGCTGTGGGATGTAGTGTTTGCTCAGAAATTGAACAGGTCCAGCAACTCTGCTTCTGGGTGTCCCAGAAGAACTGAAAGCAAGACCTTGCAGAGATTTCTCGCACACCCACGTCCAGAACAGGCAAAGAGGAAGAACCCACGCAACTACTGATGACTGGACAGATAAACAAGATGCGGTCCACCTGCATGATGGGACACACACCACCTTAAAAGGGAAGGACATCACGGAAGGACGGACTCTGTGACTCCACCACCAGAAGCCCCTGGGGGGTCAGGGCCACAGGGTCCGAGAGGAGGGGGTGGGGTTGGGGGTCAGGGGCTGGGGACAGAGCCTCAGCATGGGACGATGCCCAGGACCAGCCGTCTACCGCATAGCAGCCTCACGGGTTCACAAAGCTCAGCTGAGGCAGGAATGGCACGTGATGAGTGTTTTACCACAAAACACATCTGGCTTTGATCCTGTGGCCAGCAGACAGGAGCCCCAGGGAGATCATTCATGGGGGGCAATAGGCCTTATAGCTCTTCTTGGGAGGCGGAGAGCTGGAGCCATCAGGGTGGGGCGGGGGGGGGATGAGCCTGCAACCCTCTTTAGAGTGTCGGGCGGGCTCCAGACCCCCAGATGCACCCTGTGCTCTGAGCCGCACCCACCAGCCCCCACCCATGAGCCCCCTCACCTAGCAAGCCTCCGTAGGATGATGTCTGCTTGGGCGGCACACCGAAGAAGAGCTGTCCTATCCTGTCGAGGTACTGGGGGAGGCGGACACTGAGCCGGGGCCAAGCCCGGCCTGGCAGCTTCTCCCTAGCCCCCTTCTCTCCACCGCTCCTCCCCCTTCTCTCCACCGCTCCTCCTCTCCACTGCCCCCCTTCTCTCCACTGCCCCCTCCCCCTTCTCTCCACCACGCCCACGCTCTCCACTGCCCCTCCCCCTTCTCTCCACCACCCCCTCTCCACTGCCCCTCCCCCCCTCCACTGCCCCTCCCCTCTACTCTCCACTGCCCCTCCCCCCTTCTCTCCACTGCCCCCTCCCCCCTTCTCTCCACTGCCCCCTCCCCCCTTCTCTCCACAGCCCTTCCCACGTCCCCGAGCTCCCCCGCCCCTGGCCCCCGGCCCCTCACCTCGTTGTACATGGGGTCCCGACGCAGGGACGGCTGGTACTGCTCACACAGCACCGTGAACACCGTTAGCTTCCCCCTGAAACAAAAGGAGCCAGCACACTGATGCCACGCAGGACCACGGGCATGGAGAGAGAAGCCACACGCCTCCACACACACTCTCACACGTCTCTACACACCTCCAGTGCCTTTACACACAACCACACACCTTTATGCACACACCTCCACGCACACACTCACCCATCTACAGCCAGCAGCAGAAACCAGATGAAGTTGAGCAGGGGCTGCACGAAAGGAGGTCCACTCTCGATGGACGGGTGTTTCTGTGTGTACGTCGTGAACACCACTGATGCGCTGCTTTTGTTCTTTAAACAGAGAAACCTGGAAGTAAGAAACATCCTGGTCAGTGGGTGCACCCAGCCGGAGGAGGAGGAGACAAGGACCTGTAACCTCACCCCACCCACCGAAGATGCCTGCAGGCCCAGCGCAGGGAGCCTTGGTGGACAGCTGAGAGGACTAACTCCAGAAGGCACCTGGTCAAGGTCAGCAGAGCCGGGACAGAAGCTCCCTGAGCCCGAGTACCTGCCTGCACTGACGGTGAGCACACGGGCTGGATGCCGCCCAGCACGTCTCCTCCATGTGGAGGACGTGTCTGCGGCCAGATTTCAGCGCGGCGTGGGCCCACGACACAGCCAGATGGACAGGGAAGGGCTGAGGCCGGAAGGGCCATCAGCACCACACGCCAAAACTGGGGCCAGGGCGCTCCGGAAGGTGAAGACGTGTTGTTCTTGGAGTCGCAGCCTAAGCAACCAGTGGTGCTGGCAGGGCTCCGAAGCTCCCTGTCCCCTGCTCGTTGGACACAGCCCAGCCCGAGGCCTGGCCACCAGATCTACGTCCTCTCTGGGAAGGCTAATCTCATTCACAACAGCGGTGTGTCTGCTGGGGAGTGTGTCTGTCTGTGTGTCTGTCTGCGGGCCCTGGTCACCTGACGGGAACTCCCCACACCATGTAGGCCTGACACAGCGCTCACGCCTCCAGCGACTCTGCTGCACCTCTCTCTGAACACTCTGCAGTGTTTTTAAAATACAGTGTCCAAAGAACATAAAAGAGAAGGCTCAACTGGGACAAAAAGCAGAAACACACAGCTGGGCAGGAAGCTGGCAGGTTAATACCCCATCACTGTGTCTGGACACATGAAACGTCTGGGAAGACAAGCCGCCTTTGAGCAAAACCCTTATACGTACACTTCACATCCCAGGGTGCCGCTGAAAACTCAGTAAATGTGTGTGTCCCACTGAAAGAGCAATTCCCTCCCAACCAGATGGATTGGGAGGATGGATAAACGGGAAAACAGAGACTCGATGGCAACAAAAAAGTGACGAAGCATAGAAGGAACTTCTACTGTCAATAGAAACATCACAACCTGACCTAAGAGAGAGCAGACCTGGCGTCCCCGGAGGTCAGCAGCAAAGTCAAGCTTGGGGACACAAGCTGTGTGCGGGAGGCCAAGAGACTTCAGGCCTGTCCTCGCGTGAGGTTCGGCCAGAGGCTGGCCCGGGACCGGGGAGACCACACACACAAGGGTAGGACAGCAAGCGGGTACCTACTGGAGGACGGCCTGGGCCACGAACATGTCCACCTCGCTGCGGAAGCCGCGGGCTGTGGAGTACTCCACCAGCATGTTGGCACAGCCCTCGCCATCGCTCGAATGCAGGAAGTGGTATCGCGACTCGCAGTAGTTCTGTTCTGCGGACAGAGCGCGGGGGAGGGGCCCTGAGTGCGCCGTGAGCACAGGGCCCCATGGCGTCACCACAGACAGGCGGTGTCCCCAGCAGAGGCCAGGCTGTCCCCCCTGCACTGTGGGGACAGCTGGGAGCTAGTCAGGAAGGCGGCATCAAGCCCTGAGGCAGAACCCAAGCCCCCTGGAGCGGAGCACGCGGGACGGAGCCCAGGGGCCCTCTGCCCACGCCTGCCGTCCTGGCAAGGACCCAGGGCTGGACGCTGGCTCTTTGGGGAACAGTCGTCTGCCGCTCAGCTCTTCTGAGCCTCTGCCTCTACACTGGCGACTGCTCTCTGGGTGGGTGACCAAGTCCCAACCTGCCTAGTTTCAGTAGAGGACTGGAGCCATGAAGGGGCCCCACCCACACAGACAGCTCCCCCATCCCCCCAACCCACCTTCCAGCCAACGGCTCCCACCCAGAGCCACTCATCTCCTACTCCAGACGCTGGCATGTCTGGAGCTACGGTCGGTCATCACAGCTGGGGGTGCCGATGGCACCCAACCCCAGACCACCCAGCAGCTACAGAGCTGGCGGGACGCCCGGGGTCAGTGGCACAGAAGCCGAGACCCAGCTACAAAGCAGGGACCCTAGGCCCCGCTCACCCACCACACTGGCCCCTCTCCTCCAGGGGAGACTCGAAGCCTTCCTCACCTTCCAGCAATCCCCCACCCACCACCACCAGCTCCAGGTCACAGCCAGCTCCTGGCTGCCTCCAGCACAGAGCTAGGTGCGGGGTCTACTCAGTCTCCTCTCCCTCCAGCCGCAAGAGGGTTCACAGCCTCCAAGTGAGAGAAAAAACCTCCAGGTCTCCAGTACCCTCCAGCCCCAGCAGGCAGCTGCTCAAGACCCCAGGGGGGCCAGGGCTCCTACGGCTCCTTGCATCCGATGTCGGGCCGCCCATCCCGGTGGGGGGGGGGGGCGGGCCTGCAAACACCCCTCAGCACCGCTTCCCATGTACGCAGGGTCCCGCCGACCTCACCCACCATCTGCGCCTGAGACCCTTAAAATGCCTCATTAAGGATTTGTGCGCAGACTAGAGCGGCACAACTCCCACCCGCAGCAAGGCCTTCGCGTAGGCGCCGGCCGCACAAACCGGGCTCTGCAGACACCGGCAGGCCGGGTACGCAGGCGAACGACGCAGCGCAGAGGCGCCTGCGGGCCCAGCCAACCCGTGGGCCAGATCCCGGCCCACGCGTCTGGAGCAAAGGGGCCTCTGGCCAGGCCTACCGAACCGCCACAGGCTGGGGCGGACGAGGCCGCCCGTTGGGGCGGTGCGACGGCACCTGCCTACGGCCGCCACGCGTCCACTCGGCCCAGGCCGCACGGGCCCTTGGAGATGCCCAACCCGCCCGCGGCCTTGGGGCCGCCCCCGGGCCCCGCCTACCTTTCCACAGGGTGAGGGCCAGCAGCTGGTGGAGCCGGGGATGGCCCAGCTTCCCTGACCCGCCGCTGGACCACTTGAGGGCTCGGGACACAAATGCCACTCGCTCCGGGGAGTTGGGGTCCATCAGGCTGAACAGCTTGGCCAGGCTTTCTGCAAACGACAGCACGCAGGCCTGACCCGGAGGCGCGCCGCTGCGGCTCGGCGTCTCAGAGGGAAAAGCCGCCGCTTCCGGGCGCAGTAGCGCCGGCACAGCAGTGGGGCCGCGGGCCACGCGCCCGCCCTCACCAGGCGCCTCCCCAGCGGGGCCGCGAGGGGCGCGGGGGCGGGAAACGCGCTGCGGACACCCGGAGGCCCCGCAAACGTGTGCGCGCGGGGGCATGCGTGCGTGCGCGCGTGCGCGGGGGGCTCGCGCGCCTCACCCAGCAGCTCCTCGGCCACCTCGACCTCCGCCTTCTCCAGCGACTCCAGGACGAGCATGGACAGGTCGGCGGCGCTGTTTTGCTGTGAAACGTTAGAGAGGCCGGTCAGTGGGAAGAGCGGCTCCTGCCGGTTTTCAGAAGGCGGGGAGGCTGGCCGGAGGCTCTGCCGCCAGTTAGAAACCAGTGACGGCCCGCGCCGAACAAACAGTTCCGAGCCCCGAGGCGGGACTCGGTGCCCTGCGGCCGCCCTGACGGCTCACCTGGCCGTGGCTGAAGAACAGCAGGGCTCCGGAGCACATGAGTTCGCGGGCCTCGGCGTGCTTGCTCTGGGCCATGTACCTGCGGGAGAGAGGAGGGGCCGTCAGGGCCTGCTGAGCTCCGCCACCGCCACCCCTGTCTGCTGACAGTGTGCAGGCACCCTCTCCGACAAAGCAGCACCTCCCTGGAGCAGGGCAGGGGTCTCAGCAGAGGGACCAGAGAGTGGCTGGGGGCCACTTCTAGCTTCAAGCACAGGTCTGACCGTGGCAAAAGGCAGGGAGAACCTGGCCAGGGCCACGCGTCGGGGCCCATGGGCTTCTAGGCCGTCCCCTCCACTCTGAGTGCTTTCCACCGGGAATGCGTCTCACTGGGGACAGGAGCTGGGAAAAGCTGGCTTCCCAGCTGCAGACGGACAGGAACCTGATGGGCAATGAGGTGCACACAGAATAGAAAGGATGCTTCCTCCACAACAAGCAAGACAGAAATCAGGGTGGCAGAGCCGGGCCTGCGCTGAGCGCAGGACACCAAGTCCACTGGCCACATGCTCCTCTCTGGGACAAACAGGCAGGAAACCAGCCCAGCCGGTCAGACCTGCATCCCAGCTCAGACAAGCCGAGTCAGAGGTGTGAGAACTGAACGGCCAGCAGGTGTGCAGGAGAGGAGGCACAGGAGCCCTGCTGCCCTCCGCTCAGGCAGGGACCAACCACAGAAAAGGGCTTTATGCACCCAACCCGGGAGCAGCAGCCTTGGTCTCAGCACACAGGGTGGGACCAGGAGGAGAAACCCACAGCCCGAGAAACACCCAGGGCACCTGCAGGCACGGGCCAGGCATGGAGACGACACGGGGCTTCTGGAAAAACAAGCCCTTGCGCGGCCACTGGCACACATGCTCACACGGCGGGCTCTGCTTCAGGGACACGACCGGCTCCGGATCCTCCCCCCAAAGCACAGCTAGAGATGAGCCCCTAAAAAGCCAGGGAGGGGAGGGAGGCCCGAGAGGCAGACAGGCCACATTCCTGGGGCAGCAGCTCGAGTTCCCACTGACCACAGCCACACAGTGCTGGGCAGCCCTGCCCACAGGAGAACAGCCAGCCCCTTGGGTCTGGCGCCGCCGGCTGCTGGGAACCCTACAGCAGTGACCCTGACGTGCTTTCTGGACACCGCAGAGGGTCATATCCGACCCCCTCCTGACCTGGCAAAGAGAGGGCTGAAGAGACAAGGCAGTGCCCGTGGCACCTGGGACACAGCTTGGCCTTCCTTGGAACCAGCAGCTCCTGCCCTCCACGTGCAGCGCACATCCCGTAAATCCAGCCTCCTGGGCTACCCAATTCCTCTCCCCGTCCTCAAGCTGCTGGGGGACACAGTGTAAGTGAATTAAAATAGCACATCTTATCCAATAGGTGAATGGATACGATGTGGTCCACCCAAACAATGGAATACCACTCAACAATAATTAACTAGTGACACATGTAAGGGTGAATCTTCAAATGATCATGCTAAGGAAATTCAAGAAGTGAGCTAAAAAGAGGACATACTATGTGATGCCACTTACACAGAATTCCAGAAAATGCAAACCCATTTTTATGACAGAAATCAGTGGATGCCTGGGGATAAGGGGTGAAAAATTCATTATAAAAGCAGAAGAGAAAGCTTTGGGGCATGAGGGGTATTTTCAGTACTTTGGTGATAATTTCTTGGGTGAATATATATGTCAAGACCCATCAAACTGTATATTTATGTAAATGCTTAAAAGCACATATAAAAAGACATTAGAGAAGCAAAGCTGACTTCTTCGGAAGCTGCCAGCCACGGCTCTACACCAAGACTGCAACTGCAGGTCTGAACGTGGATGGCACCCTGCAGGCTGACTCAGCTGGGCCCTCTGGACGGCCACTAATGCCACTTTGCTTGGGTCCACAGCTGACCAGCTGACCATTTACTTCCTAGGAGTCCTGAGCACGTGGAGGAGCCCCTCAAAGACCAAAGAGGAAGCCAAGACTTGGAAAAGAGGTTCATCAACTTGTCCTGGGTTACAGGTCACTGAGCAGAGGGGAAATGTGAGCCCAAGTCAAGGCAGGGCTGGTGGTCACCGCAAAGCACGCTTCGGGCACAGGGAGGCCTTTTCAAAGCTAATCAACAATCAGGCTCCTGGTACAGCAGTGACTGCAGAACTGGCTCAAAACAAGGAACGCCGTGTTTATTTTTGGGACGATCCAGTTTTGCTGATTAATCACTGGGGCAAATATTTATATACAAATCCCTGAGAACAGCAAGCACCGGGCAAATCTCAAGCGCTACAAAGCTCCCATCCTACAGATCTGATTGGCTGAGCTCCGGGCAGAAGGCTCCGTGACACAGACTGTAAACCTGCTTACACCTTTGGCTCATCCCCTGAAGGACAGTTAACTCCCTCCTACCTGGTCCTCTGGGCCACAGAGCCCAAACACGACCTGAGGCAGAGGCACTATGTCCCAACCAACCTACAACCAAAGCAGAAAATACTACCAGAATTCCCAAGACACTGATTCAACTTGCTTTTAAAAGAAAAAATGTACATCTAGGCCTAAATGGTGTAAGGCAGACCTGACTGCCCATAAACATCACAGCAAAATATCTGCCGTCCTCTGACAGTTTGGAAGAAAAAAACATTCCGCAGATTAAATCCTCTAAAATTATCTTTAAATGCTAATGGCCCAAATGTTTTCTGGCAAGAAACCTGAAGACCGATTGTATTTGTGTGATATACAGGAATGCCAGATGCACGTAGGAACAACTAAGACAAACAGCAGTAGCTGTAGTGACAGCAGAAACGGTGTGACACACTGGAGTCCAGAGCAAGACTGGGCTAGGCAGTGCCCTGACAGCTCCCAGGGCCACACTACAAGACATCTCACTTGATCCAGGGTGTCCCAGCGGCGCTCCACCGTGCGGTCAGTAGTTCTCAAGAGTTACCTGACACTGCCTCTGCGCTGAGTCTCTGAAGGCCGAGTTTCCACGCTCACAGACCAGCCTGTGAGGGACTCGCACCCCAGAAGCTCAACCGCCGCACGTGGCCAGCGAGCCGCACGGGTGCAAGAAACACACCGGCCTTATGGAGGCAGCCGGTTTGGTAACAGAGCAAGGTGAGCGAGGGCGACTCGGCAAGAAGAGAAACCCGTTTACAGCCTCGCGGCCGGGCCCGGAGGGAGGAGAGGCGTGGGGCTCGGAGCGAGGGCTTCGGGTCAGCGGCACTCAGGGCGCGGAGGGGAGGGCGGCGGGCCGGGGTCCGGAGCCCGGGCCGCCGCCTCCTCGGCCAGGGTTCGGGTGGGCCCGGGGCCTCGGCCGCGGGCTGCCCGCGCGCCCAGCCCGGGCGGGGCTCTGCGCCGCGCTCCGGCGGCCGGGCCGGGCCGGGGTGGGTGAGGGGCCGCGGCGCCGCTCCCAGGCGCAGCCCGCCCCCGGCCGCCCAGGCGAGGGGCAGCGGCGCGGGCCAAT
>ML662479.1:4830463-4871807 GCA_007570785.1 Antilocapra americana
TTATTTAAACATTTCGGTAGCGTCTTACCAACTTGGTGGCAGCAAAGAAGCTCTACCAAAGACAAGTATGTTGAAAAGCATTTACAAAAATACACTGCACAAAGTCCTGTCTCGCATCTTTAAAAATAAATATTCAAAATATTTCCACCCCATCTCCCAAATTTAGCTTTATATAGGAAATTTTGATTTATATATTTATCCTGTAATATATGAAACATATGTATACACTTTATCCAACTTAACTGCATAGGCATTAGTTTCAATTCTAACAAGAGTGAAAAAAATGCTAGTTTATGTAGTTTTTGTATATTTGAGGACTGTTGTGCAATATACAGAAGACTCTTCAGAAAACCAGTCAGCACCATCATTTTGTCTTTTTCTGAAAATACAACATTTATGGTACACCAAAAAACTGTCTTAACCCAATAAAACTTAAATAATTTTTAAGGTAGAACATCTGTAACTTTAAGTGCCTTGCAGATACCTCATTTATAAAGTCTGTTCAGTAAGATACTCTAAATATTAAATATTAATTTATAACCAAAACAAAGAGAATGGCCAAGTCGTAATAAAAGGCAAATCCAACCAGAGCCAGTACAAAGTGCTGCTGTAAGAAAAACATCACCAAGTGTCCTGGTTTCATGAATTTGCCACATGGGCCAATCTCCTTTAATAACCGTAAGTGGAATAAAAACATAAGCCTCTGAAAGAGTGTGTTAGTGTTCGCTTTTCAGCAAAATTCAAAACAAAACCTGAAAATATCCAAAAGACTGGATTTCTTGGTTCCTATTCATGTGTGAAGTGAAACTGCAGGGAGAATCCGATGGGATGAGCCCAGTGGAGACCTGAGAACTCTATGTACATGTTTGTGTAGATCCAGACCATCCCCTCTCGTATCAGACACACACACACTTCAAACCTGCAACAAAGGGAAACTCTCCAGGGTTCCTGAATGGATGATGGAGAATCCTCCTCAGTGGTGGGAGCACACTAAGCAGGAAACCCCATTCTCACTACCTCCGCACCTGGTGATATTAAAGAACCACTTATGCCAACAGAGGAGTATCACCCTAAAGGAAAGGAGTTCAGCTCTCAACTTCGGTGACACCGTTCTTCCCTGAAAGCCGTGTGCTGGGTTGAACACATATCTGCCCCCAAAGGCCCTTCCAAGGGGCTGGTGAAGGCTGCTGTCAAGGTTTCAAGAGTACTCCAGACCTTTTAACTTCCTTTGCTTTGTTCCTGATGTCAAGCAAATAGTTTATGTTCAAAATCAAACCCCCCACCCCCCAAAATAAGTGTCTCTGTGAACCATACATTCAAATGAATTGCCAGAGACCACCTGTGGTGGCAGGTCTCAGCCCAAGCGGTCAACATGCAGTGTTTCCTGGGGACAGGACAGCAAGCCGGGTGTATGAGACTGCTCAGCATTCATCACTCCCACCCTGCGTCCTGCTGGCAGTTGCTTTGTTTATTTCAGGGGTGAATTAATGCTGCACTCTGTATGCCCGAGTCCATGAAGGATTCCAGTGTTCCAGGCTGTCCAGTATATACAAAATGTACAAGAATAGTGAGTCATCTCTTTACTTGATAGGCTCTCCATGAACCCTGAAGCGGTAAAGACACGTGTATTCAGGATGGCCCCAGTTAGAAAAAATCCGAAGTTCCACTATTTGGAAAGCTCTCTCCGGTTTTTTCTGTAGTTGAGGGGAAAAGAAAAAAATCACACATTTCATATTAATATGCCCAAGCCCCACCACTTCCCCAGCCATGAGACTTGAGATTAAGTAGCCAAGCTAGAGATTAAGCTTTTAACATGAAATACATCATTACAGGACACAAGTTCAGGTCATTACGTATGACACATTTATGCAGAACAAGTTACATGCTAAAAAGGCTCATTCAGGAACAGAGAAGCTAGGAAGCTCAGGTCCACTTCATCAGAGGCTGGCCCTCATGCCCGGTGGGCAATTCTGTAAGTATCTGTGGGTCCCAAGGCCAGGACTGTGGCAAGGGACCCTGGAATGCACAGGAAGCGTGAGGTCCTTACCGGGGCCACGAACATCTGGAGTGATTCCCCTTCCTGATCGTAGGTGAACCGTCCCAGGAGCTGCCCTTCTTCCTGATACTCATTTTCTAACCCCTGAAACAGAACCATCTAGTCACCAAATAAAGGATAAAGACAACAAGGTGATGGGGTGGGGTGCGGTGGGATGGGGGGAGAATTACATTTCCATTAAAGCAGGGAGAAGGCCCTCCCAGGAAGGCCTGCTGTGTGCTGGGCATTTTGTTAAGGGCTTCTCACTGATCACAAAGCCTGTGAAGCAGGCGTTATTTTCCCGTTACATAGATCAGGAAAACGGAGGCTGGGAGAGGGCAAGCTAACCAGGCAGCAGACCACACGCGACACCTCCACACTCCAAAGTGGAAACCCAAGGCGGCACCTGACGAGCATGGGGAAAGGAGAGCAGGCCAGCACAGTGAGGTCGACTCACTGCCAGGAAGAGGACAGTGGGCGCCAGTGTCTGTGGACAGTGTCTCCATTTGGGAAGACGAGGCCGCTCCGGAGACAACAGTGGTGACAGCCTCGCAGGCAGTGTGCTCAGTGCCCCTGGACTGCACACTCGGGTGGCCAAGACACTGAGTGCACGTTCTGTGAAGTCACCACAGTGGAAGAGCGGCCCGTAGGGAACCAGGGACTGAACTTAGATGGCTGTTTCATAAAAGGAAAAAGGACTTTCTAGGTGTAAAAATGCCATGGAAATTACAGGTAATGAGCAGGTGTAACTAAATATGGAATTAAGACTGACAGTAGGAAGTATATCTCACAGAATGACTCATTAATAATTTTTATATTAAAAAGCTAAAATATTCATAAGGAAATCAAGATAACAAAAGATAAATGAATAAGAACAAAACTAGACTCTACAAAAAAAGGAAACATGCATGTGAAGTACGGTCATGACGATTAAAATAAGAACCATCAGGTTAGTGGAGATTAAAGACTTGGCACGGGCACCACCAGATGAGGAGTGCCTCTGGTACTAGTAACACTTGCGGTCTCATGAACAAATGGTGTTGCCTCAAACTGCATTTCTTTCTGCCAAGCTGCGCAGCTTGTGGGATTTTAGTCCCAACTGGGGACTGAACCTGGGCACAGCCTACCCATTGGACGGCGGGGAATTCCCTCAGCCGTGCTTGTTATGGTAAAATGCCAGTGTTAATGGTGACTTCTGCGGTGCTGGGATTCTGGGTGTCCTTTTCCCAGCACCCTCACTGTGTCCTCACACGCAATAAGAACAGACTCCATAGCTGAGCAGACAAGAGGCAAGTCCTCCCACTGCCTTCCTCCCCATTTACTGGATACTCCGAGGTCAGTGGGCACAGCAGAGGACGCCAGTAGCGTACTCGCGTCCCAGCCTCCTTGGGGCTCATCTCTGGGAGATTCCCAGAGGGGTGAGGAGGGGCCTTAGGGTTTGGGTGCACTCACGTAAACCGCAAAGTCCTTGGGGGCGCTGGTGATGTTGCCCGTGGGTGACAGCGTCTTTGGTATGTGCTCCAGGGTGAAGGCAGTCGGGTGGATCTTCATTGACAGCCTCACCACCAAGTACCCCTGGGAGCCTTTGAATGCCCAGCAGTTCCCTGGGTAGATGTCAGGCTGGGGGAAGGCAAACACTAATACTTAACAGCCGAATGAGCTCTTAACCACTTGAAAAGCAGGAGCAGTGAGAGAAAAGACTAGTTAATGCTGAAAACAAAAACCACAGAATTTTTGCTGCTAAGAAACGGTCATGCATAAAATCAGAAGTAAGAAGTGAGGAAAGACATCCGTGACTTGATCCCGAAGGGCCACGTGCGCAGTGCGAGGCGCATGCCTGGTCAGGTGAGCCTAAGACGGGCGGCACAACAGGGAGAGACTCGGAGCAACGAGAAAACTCGCAATTTAAGTGACGCCTGTCACCACCTCTCACCTCGCAGACGGACAACAATCCCCACCAGACACACCCGCCGTATGCACTGGGGGTGCACACCCCGCAAGCCGAGCCCAGAGCAGCGGGCCGCAGCCCCTGGCATCACGGAGCAGACCGCGCGTGCGCCCCCCTCCAGCTGAACGGGGAGCCCACGCTCACGCCCGTGTGCGAACACAGCCCCAGACGATGGAGGCGGAGCACTCCCCCAAGAGGGCTTGAGCTGCAGCGGAGGAGCCCGCAGTCCTCGCCCGGGGCCTGCCGTCCAGAAGCCTGGACAGCCTCCCATCCACCGGCACCCCGCGTGCGTCTCCTCTCCAAGCACACCAGCCGCCCGCTCTGCGCCTGGGGCTCCGGGTCCCCGGCAGGCTCCTTCCCGCCTGCAGAGGCCAGGCTCCCCAGGGGCAAGCCAGGCAGAAAGGCCTGGGTCTGAGCCATAGGGGACACCCCGAGAGACAGTGCAGCCCAGCATAGGACGGCACGGGCAGCCTCGCCTGCGAGCAGAGCCAGCAGAGGCGTCAGAAATCGCCTCTGAGCGAGCAGGGACGGTGGGGACCGAGAGGCGCGGACGGCGCTCCCGGGTCTGGGGCAGCTGCGCTGAGGCGCACCCTGGACCGCGGACTCAGGACGTACACGCGCCGGCCCGCCCCTTCGTGGAGGCGGAACGCGCACAGCCCCGAAGGGGCACGGCCCCGAACGGGCACAGCGGCACCATGCCTGTGCTCAAGGCCATGACGCCTGCTCACCTGGATGGCCACGCGGGGCGACTGGGAGAAGTACCAGAGCGGCACGCCGAACAGGCTGAGGAGCGCGGTCTTGGTCTCGTAGGTCTCGGAGCAGCGCGTGCTCAGGACGCTCCCCCCTGCAGCAGAGCGGAGGCGCGTCTCAGCGTCTCATCCTGTTTCGGAAGCACCATCGCTCCCACCTTAGGGACTTGTTTGCTATGTTCTAAAAATTCTCACGTTTCTACTCATGTGAATGATCACGAAGATCACTTCCACTCTTATTTTTTAGCGCTTGTTGCTGTGGCCGATGGAGTCTAGCTGCAGCCCCGGGGACGCTCGCTCACCGCGCGGGGCCCCGCTGGCCGCCGCGTGCAGCCCCGGAGCACAGGATCGGCAGCAGCGACCTGGCACGTGGGACCTTCCCAGACCAGGGATCGAACCGTGTCCCCTGCACTGCAAGGTGAAGTTTTAACTCCTGGACCACCAGGGAAGCCCCTCCATTTTTAATTTTATTTTTTCCAAATTCAGAGTCAACAGTTCACAAATGTTTAAGGACACACAGTCCTAATGCCAACAAGACACTGGGCCACCCACCTGCCACGATGGGGGCGGTGACTCTGAGTGAACTTTTGTTCTCATTTTAAAACAATAATTATAATAAAAAGTGTAAAAAAAAAAAAGTTCAGTTTGCCTCTCAATAGGAAATGGGATAGGATGTTGGTGCCCAAGCAGGTCAAAACAGGTTGGTGCAGGAAGAAACGTCAACTAAAATAAACTAAAAAGAAAACAAGTATGTGATTAACAACTCCAAGAAGTCCTGAGCCATCTGTCTGCTAAGAGCCAGTGGCGCCTAAGCCGGCAGACACAGCCCTGACCCTTCTCAGGGCTTCTTACTTCGTAACAGGAGAGGTTTGCATGGAACAGAATTTTAAACAAGAAAACGTGATTTTGATCTAGCTGATTAGCAGGTCCAAACTTCTGAATTCTTTTTAAAATACCTTATCCTCCATCTAAAAAAGTGTCTCCTTAAATACAGTGACTCAGTTTTTTCACTTAGGAAGAGCCAATAAATGCTTTGTTCAGTAACAGAACATTCAGTTCAGCCTTCGTGGGATGATGAGAATTCTGAATCAATGACATAACCAACCTGTGAGGACTTACACCTCTAAGAAAACATGGCAACTACTGGTCCCATTGAACTGTTAAGAATCACGTGATGTCTCTGAAGTGTGAAAATTTCCTCAGAAACCACTGAATTTCAAAACAGAAAACTAAAATCACTTAATATTCTAAAACAGTCATTCTAAACAAAATGCACACTGAGAGCTGGGCGCCTCACTGCTTTCTGACGCTGGAAGAACCTGGCTGCTTCCAGCAGGAGCAGCAGCCCCGAGGGGGTGAGTGAGGCGCGGGGCCGCCGCCCGCACCCTGTTCTCACCCCTCCTGCAGGTCCTCACACCGTTACTCCATCGAGAACCTCCTTTCCTCCGAGGGACCCTAAACATTCAGGAAACCAGGGGTCTCTCTAACGTGTCTGGGGGCCAGCACACCCTGAAGTGACGTGACATGACGTCACTCCTGTGTTCCCACGTGTGGTTCCGGTGCTGTCCTGGAGGTCGCCGAGGGCTGGCGACAGAGGCCCGTGGACTGGCCACCTCGCTGGACCACAGGGCGGCCCTTCCAGCACACCGGCCCAGGGCCAGGCCCGCACGGCACCCCCGGCCAACCTCCCTGAGGGGCCCCAGCAGCACCTGCCCTCCGTGGTTCCGGCACAGTGATGGCCATCCCTCTGCCCCCCTGGAGGGGAGGTTCTTGGGGGCGAGGCCTGTCTGATTCATCGCTGTGTCCCTGATGCCCCAACGGGCCCTGTGCGTAGCTGACAAGGAGCACTACTGTCCTGGGAAACAGTTTTGAACATGCTGTTCCGTCGGTGGACTTCTACACTTAAACGCACACACTTTACCACACACGAGACTGTGAATGCAAAGCCAGCGGGGCTGGGGCTCTGCCGCCGCCTGGCATCTGCCCGCACACCCCCAGCTGGTGCTCCAGGGCCCTGGCTCCGTCTTCAGCAGACCCTAGGGGCGCGCCTGGGGTACCGCTCCCCCTCAGACTGTCAAGCGCTCTACCACGCCCCCGCCCTTGCTCTTGGCCGAGGACTCGGGCACTCACCCCCGGACTCCAGGGCGAAGTCCACCATGCCCGTCTTGTCCTGGGAGTACAGCTTCAGGGCGTTGTTCACAATGACACGCGCTTGCTGGGCAGAGGCGGCACCCACGGGAGCAGAGACAAGACTCGCGTTAGTGACAGAGACAGACACTTTTGAGTAAGCTCCATGTGGGGCGTCCCAGCAACGCCAGACTTGAGGCCTGCTTGTGACTGCGAGGACCTTGGCGGCGGGGCCAAAGCCAGACACTCAGGCTGAGAGCCGGCACGATGGGCTGAGAGCTGGGACCCCCCGGTGCCATGAGAGTGGACAAGCAAGGGCTAGCATTAGAGATGGGAACTGGGGCTGCACCGTGGGAAGTGGCAGCCCGGGTAGACAAAATCTCTGGGACAAAGAGACTGACACAGTGCCACACTCGCAAGCGCTTTCCACACCGCTGTCACGCCCTTAAGGGACCCTGGAACGGCGTCGGCGCCTGCCAGCCCAACACCTGCAAGGGCCGTCCCGCCCCCGTGTGACTTAAGCACTCCTCGCCCACTCACCGCCTCTGTTATTCCAGAAACGCCTGCCCCGCTCACGGCAGACACTACGGCTTCCGGGGTCGGCATCTGCCTCGCCACAGAGATGTTCCTCAGGATCTGCAGCTCTAGGTCCCGCAGCAGCGCCTGCACGGCGTCCTTGCTCACGAACTTTGCAGACAGCTTCCGGAGCAGCCAGTCGACAGGCGCACCGCGCTCGTCCCCAGAGAGCAGGAGTCCGAGAGTCTCTCTGACCTGGACGTCCACCTAGAAGATCACTGATGAGTGTCACCCGAGTCTGCCGTTCCCGATAAATCTCTCAGCTCCTCACTCACCCACCTTAGGGACGACCACACAGCTGACCAAAACCCATGAAAGAAATGCGGTAGTTTTTCCTTTCATACAAGACTGAAGAACCCTCCAAAGATGCAGGGACAGAGGAGGGCAAGTCTGGGCGCCCAGAGAGGGGGCTGGAGGGGGCCCCACCCCAGGGGAGGGGCAGAGACGGCGGGCCCGCGCCTTCAAATCAGTCTGAGAAGCTAACAGTCCCACACGCAGCTGCAGGGGTGACCACGCCGGCCAGAAGCACCCCAGTGCAGTGCCGCTACAGGCACCGCGGCACACGCATGCCCTTCAGGCTCCACAGGGAGCAAGCTCGGGGCAGAAGCACCAGGGAAAGTGCAGCTCCTGGGACGCCGCAGCCAGGGGCCGCCCCACCTGCGTGCGCCAGAACGTTCTACCATGCGAGTCAGCCGCCACCCCCCCTCGGCCGCCTCAGCACTACTGTCAACACCGCACGTGCGTCCGTGGCCCCTGCAAGGGCGCCTTCACCTCTGCACCCGGGTCCCAAGAGTACGGCTGCTTGTCTCTAAGACAAAGTCTCTGCGACCCAAGGCCGTCTCGAGGCCTTCCCCCAGGAGACCGCAGGCCCGTCCCCCGGGCCCCCTGCAGAGGACGGTCACCACCCCACCGACCCGAGGCCTGAGGAGCAGGCGTTCACGTGACCTGCACACCCACTCAGGGAGCTGGGTTGCCGGCCCAGCAGGGCTGCGCCCCGTGACTGACTGACGGAGCGCACGGGTATCAGGGTTCTGAGAACCCTGCTCTGGTGCAGCCGCTGTCTGCGTGGGGCGCCACGCCGCCACGCCTGCCGCTGTTTAGGCATTCGCGGTGTGCCAGCCTCGGGGCTCCAGCACCACAGACCGTCCCGGGCCTGTGTGCCCTGGCCCCCCACCTGCCACCTGGCTCAGCAGGGCCTGCGCCTCTGCGGCGTCTGTGCTCTCACCACCACGCGGCTCTGAGCGTCGGGGCTCCTGCTTCTGCCTGAGGACGGGTGGCCCTGACGCGAGGACATGAGGCACGTGCGTCTGCTCTGGGGATGGACAGACAGACGGCTCCCCCCACATACAGGCACGCCCTCGGAGGGAAACACAGGCCAGCACCCACACCTCGTGTCACTGGAATGGAGGGAATGTGAGGGGAGCTGACTTTTTAATTATTTCATTTAAAATGTTAAAAAAAAACTTCGAATATAGTAAATAAAATTTTTAAAGAAGGTTGAAATTAAAAAAAGACGCACCAACGCAGTGCTTTTATTTTCCATGATAAAACAAAACATAAAACTGAGGAACTTACCTTTTCATGGATGGCCTCCACCTTCTCACAGCTGGCTTGCCCACGCTGCCAGCTGGACAAGTCTGCTTTCAGGTGCCCCAGCTCCTGCTCCAGACGCCCGACCAGGGCAAGCAGGTGCTGCTCCTCGTCAGCCCCGCTGCAGGGGAAGGACGACAGGGCCATCAGGGGAGAGGCCCCCGCTACAGGCAGAATGGCTGGGAACACCCCACCCTGTCCTCAGCACACAGAAGGTTCAAGTCAAGGGCCCAAAGACTTTCCACCTCAACATCCGCACACACACCACACACACACACCTGCCCAGGTGGGGGCCAGACCTGCCGTCAGCAGTGGTTATACCTCTGTTGGCGGGGCGGGCTGGGGGGGGGACCTCCTATACACCATTTAATATTTAAAGCCTCTACCTATCTCCTTAAAATTCTGAAAGACTTCATAAACTCATAAACGAGACTATGTTTATTGGTAATCACCATAAAGTCAAGTATGAATTTTTCATGCTACTGGAAGAGAAAACTAAACTAAAATCAAATGGCTTCAGGGTTTTAACAATCTTAATGCGGCCATTTTGTTATGAAATGGTAGTGTTATATTCATTGTTTGCAGGCAGGTACAAATGTGGAGATACCAACAGCTTGAATCTCCTAAGAGTACCCTTGGCGGTGAAAACTACAGGGTCTGCACGGTCTGTCAGAGGGCCTTTGACACATAAGGGCCCTCAAGGAGAGTTAGAAGGTCTGCCGCTCACATCGTGCTGAAGCCTGAAATCACGACACAGGACCCACAGACACCCTGGGGCCAGAGACAGGAAGACCGGAGGTCAGAGCTCCCCACCTGGTCTCTCCCAAGTGAGTTATGGGGTGACAGAAGGGAACAGAGGCGGACAGAGCCCATGTGACAAAACCAAGTGTGTGAGAAGACGGGCAGCTCTGAGGCTCACAGGCCAGGGAAGCTCCACACAGCTGAGGGCTTTGGGGAAACGTGCGGAGGAGAAGCCACAGCCAGGGTGTGAGGGCCAAACGCCGGCACCCTCAGAACTGCCCGGAGGCCTGGGCTTGGAGGAGGCCCAGTGCGGTGCAGCCACACTGGCTCTGAAGGCAGGTCTCCTTGAGGGGCTGCCGAGCAGGGGGCCAGGGCTGCACTGAGGTGCCCGTGGGGTGAGCAGAGGCCCCGGCAGGAGGCCCACTGCACCCAGCTGTGAGCTCACCACTGCTCCTCACCCTGGGGTGGCCCTTCAAGGCACGTCCAGGGAGGGAGGCTCCCCAGAGCACACGGGACCCCGCGTCCGTGGTGCTGCATGGAGGTGGATGGCAACAAGCCTCCCCTAGCCTCCTCCATCCTCAGGTGTCCTGAAGAGCCTCCCAGAAAGACAGCAGCTGGAGCTGACACAGCCCCGCCACTCCCGTGCTGAGACGGTGCAGCCTGCAGGACACCGAGGAGCCCAGAAGGTGGGAGAGGAACGATGTGAAATGTCCTACCTGACTGTCCTTCGCCTGGCCTGCTCTAGCTCCTTCTGAATGGCCTAAAATGATTGAGAAACAAGGCTTAAATACACAGGTTATGGACCAACTTTCCAAGAAGTCACATACGTGACTATATACATGTAAACAGAAATGGATACACATCTATCTAGGATTCTCCCCCTGAATCTAAAGCCCAGCCCTGGCCGCTGGCAGGCAGGTGAGGGTGCTCACTCTACTTTCACAGCTGATTATAAAGACACTTGGTGTGCGCTCAGAGGCACACAGCTCGCCGGACACAGGCTGGCAGCTGTTTGAACTAAGCGGCCCGGATCACCAGTCCCAAGCCACGAAGCCAGACTCCGCCAGCCCCAGCAAGGGTCTGAAACGTGGCAGGGCGCGGAGGAGGAGGTGGCAGATTTACACACGAAGGCGTGCCTCATTAACATGGAGTGTTCACAACTGTGCAGGTCACAGCTGGACAGAGGCCCTGGCTTCACAGTGGCGGGTGACACAAGCATGGGACAGGCGCCGGCTCTCCCGTGGGGGCTGCGGAAACTTCCAATCGATGAACGAGTTAAACTGCCCACCTTGGATGCCATCTGTGGCCAGCGCCACCCCTGAGGGCTACGGTCTCCCCTGAAGCTGTCAGCACCTCCACCCGCCTCTCAGCGCCCCCAGGCCTCCTCCCCTTTGCCTCCTCGACACCTGATGAGACCAGACTTTGCCCCAGGAAACCCCCCTGCAGAAGGGTCAGGGTGCTCCTCCTCACCCTGTCCACAGACACTGTCACCCTGGAGGAGGGAGACGGTTCGGAAAGCCATCCCCACCTCACACCTGACTCAGAGCCTTCCCCTAGGAAAGACAGCTGGGAGCCCGTGAGCTGGACACACGTGGGAAGCACTGAAGCAACACCGGAACCACCCATGGAAAAGGGGGCAGTCAGAAACACTGCTTCCAGTCTCATAAAGGACGGCAGCAAATGCCCTAAAGCAGTGCCTTCAGAGAGGCTGGGGACGAGAAAGCAGGGCCTGCTGACTTTGTCAAGGAAACCACGCTGCTGGGGCTAAAAGTGAAAGGTCAAGTGCAGGGATACCTCAGATCTCTCTGTCAGTTCTCCAAGTACATCTTCCAGGCTGGAGATGCGCAGTTCATGCTCTTGGTGAAGCGTCATATAGTCGGTCTTGAAAAGGAAAATGAATGAAAAATGGTAGAGAAAACTAACCAGCAAATAAGCCCAAACCTGTAGCCAGGCTGCGCAGTTCCTCGACAGCACACGCACACACACACACACACGCTCATGGTTCCATAAGGACTAGTAGACTATCTCATGATCTTGAGATATTTTAAATAACAGATCTGAACAAATTTTCAGTTCAGTGACAGTAAAATTTCATGCAATTGTGTTCAATTCACTCATGAAATAAAATGCCGGCCAGGGACAGCCATGTGTCCAGCTGCAGCCTGAACTCCCTCCTGGGCGACACCCACAGGCCTCTCCACCTGCCCGACTCTGTCCTCAGACGGGGTTTCCCCTTGGGCATGTCCAGAGTGCCATAGCCCCGGCCACTGCAGGCCAAGGACCCACCGCAGGACCCCCTGCCCCTCGTGCCTGAGAAGGCCCTGGTGTCACTGTGGAGCCCGAGAGCCCACCTGCACCAGCCCCCTGGAGACGCGGCCCCTGCCCCACACTCCTCACCGGGGGCGACCCCCCCTCACTGCTGCCGTCTGCCCGGTCCACCCGAGCCTGCAGTTTCTGGAGCAAAGCCGCCAGCTGTCCAAGCTTCTCATCGTGCCTGTGACACTGTCCTGACAACGTGGCCACCTGCCTCTCCACCTCACTCATCCGATGCCAGTGGAAGGCCTCATCGCCAACCTGGAGAGGAAGAGGTTCCAAAGGTGACAAAAGACAGGACAAGGCCAGACAGCAAAGCAGAGTGCTACAGGAAAACGTCAACTACCGCTCACACAGTCTGAAGGAAGAGACAGAAAAACTTTTCTCATTAGTGGATTCCTTCCCATGGCAGCCTATGGGTGGCTTTTATTTTCTGCTTTATGCTTTCTACATTTTCCAAAGGAATGAAAACTCTTTTTCTAAGTGAAAATGAACTGAGTGATGAGCTGACCTCACAGGCGCTGCATTTCACAAGCGAAGGTTGCCCTTGCACCTTCCTAGCCGCACAGAGGAGCCTGTGCTCCTGTGTCTGCACCACCTCTGGGTAAGTCTCAAACTGTCTCACTCTCTCCACCAGCAAAAGCATCATGTAAAGGCTTGGACGACGGCTAACACTTGTTAACAGTGAAGTGTTTTCAGTTAAGGTCTGTACATTATTTTTTAGACGTAATGCCATTATGCACTTCAAGTACCATACGGTAAACGTAACTTTCAAATGCACCAGGAAACCAAAAAATCCATGGGATACTGGAGCTAAATCCACGGTACTTGAGGTGTGCCTCCAACTATTTCAGAACAGGTAAGGAGCCCGGCTGAACTGCCCTGTAGTCTACAAGGAATGCAGAAACTCGCTTGGGAGAACAGACTGGCAATGCCAGGGAAGCGCGTCTCCTGCCTGATTACCTGCAGAGGCTGGCTGGGGTGGGAGGCAGCAGCGGTGAGTGGGGTCCCGGGGTCGCCCACTCTCTGCTCTCTGTGGCTGTGCGTCCAGTTCAACACAGGCAGGAGCGAAAAGACGTCACCCTGGCCCCGCAATGAGACACCTGCCCCTCCAAGGAGAGAGAAAGCGCCCGTATGCACATGTGCACACACTGCACTTCAAGTGACAGGTATTTAAATGCTGTTTTTTCACTAATTCACATACATATGCCTGTATACATACTAGTCATGTAAGGTAACAGTAAAATTGCACTTACCTAGTAAAAGTAATAGTGGAATGAGCAAGATTAAAAACTTGCAAATATATCGAAGGCACCTAGGAATGAAAAGAAGTGACTTGGGAAAAGCGAAAAGCAGGGCTCACCATCCTATCTGACCTCGCCAGGCAATTTTATACAAAACACACCCCTTGCCCTCATTTTAAGCTGGAAGTCCACAGGCCAAGAAGTCCAGCTAGCTTTACGCACAAGGTCAGTAGGTGCCTACAGGAGAACCTGCCCGCACGGGGCTGTCCTCAGGGCCCACGTGAACAAGCCGACAGGTCATCAACTGCCAACACACTGGGCTGGGGGCACAGGAGCGCACCCAGGGACCGTGGGCACTGACCCACGGAGGCACCCTGGTGCTACGGCAAGTGCACCAGAGAGGGAGCCAGGGGCCCAGGCCTGGTCCTGGGCACCCTCCCAGCTGTGTAACCTTGGACGCGTCACTCACCCTCTGCACACCAGTTTCCTGATGACACCTGCCTTTCCCTTTGCAAAGGAATGGCTTGAAAAATTATGTAAGAATATGAAAGCACTTTGCAAAACATAAAATGGTTAAGTCAAATGAGATCATGAAATCAGCACAAAATCAGCTCTTTAAAACACCCAGCTGACATGGTAACGGTTTCCTTACCTTGTAAGAAGAAACACATTCAGCCAAGAGATCAAAGTAACAAACTGGTACCATCCAATCCCAAGCCACCAGAACACTTCAGACGCTGCCTTCCCTAGAAGAGAAAACACCAAAGGTCCTGTGGAGATGCTTTTAGCGAGAGCAAGTCCCCAGTGGACCAGTTCTGTGAAGGCAGGCCAGAAGCACAGGAAATGTGTTAACAGACACGTGAAAGTCTATCAAGATGAAGCTAGGGATGAAGTATATAGGGTGATGCTTAGTCATTACAGCAGGGATACCCGTAACTCAAATAGGAACATAAGAGCCACAAAGCAACATGTCATACACAAGACAAGACACAAAAGGGAAACCCCAGGTCCGTGCCCTCCCAAGTATAGCAACTTAAGCAGCCAGACTCACATAGAACCCCGCACACCGACAAAGAATGCCCATGCAGCTAGAGCACAGGACGCTATCAACAGCATTTCTGATAAAGGGCAGAGCACGGTACAGGAAGGATAGAAGCACGGAAAGCGAAAATGAAATGTTTACTTGGTTAGGTAAACAGTTTACTGCAGGTGCTTAGCCGCCAAGAGCCAAGGAGAGCGCGCTAGCACTGAAGGCCAAAATAAGCACCTGGGGCGCCCGCAGCCCAGCCGAGCACCGACAGCATCGTCCTGGACACAGACCATCCTGCGGCTCCAGCCCTGCGCAGCGCCTGCCCCGAGAGGTGACCTGTGCCGAGAAGACGTGGCGGGGGGGCACCTCAGACACCAGCCCCAGGCTCTGGGCAGCGCCGGACACTGCCAATGGGCACCACACCCACGCCTGTCATGGCAGAGCCCACGGCCTCCCCTCAGGAACAGCCACTAGCTATTTTACGTCCAAGCAAGACGCTGACACTGCCTTATGGAAAGCCTGCCCTGGGTCCCGACAGCTGTCACTAACTTCTGCCCACAGACACACAGGACGGAAATGCAGAGGTGTCTCATAAACCCATGGGGGCGGGCTGGCAGCTGCCCTGCACGCGTGTGCAGCGGCTACGCACAGAACGTGTACCAGAAAGACAGTGCCATCAAGTAAAGGAGGTAAGTGTCATGTGCGCCGGCGGCTAACAGGCTCTGGGTAAGGCAATGCTCACTCAAACACCAAAATGAAAGTCTTCCTACATTGGTGAAAAATATCTTGGAATCACAACTGGTAGCCCCACTGGATGACAGAATAGAACACAGCAAACTTTATGACAAATGTCACACGTTGTATAAGGCAGAAAACTGCTTGTGAAATCAACTGTTCTCATTTTTTAAGAATAACCACTGGAAGTTAAACACTCACACAGCTTTTGTGTGCTGACTCCCAAAAGTGCTAAGTAATTCCAGCTCAGCCAATGTGTAAGGACACATGGTGTTAGGGGCTCATCTTCCTGTTCTTCATCTATAGCTTTATGTTTATTAACAACGAGAGACAAAAATTTTTGAAGTTCAGCTTTTTAAAAAGACTACCTAAAAAGGAAGCCCTCTGCCAAGAGGCTGGCAGGCACGAGCTGGAAGCACGGCTGCTTCTGCCACACGTGGGCCGCACAGGCTCCGGACGGACCAGCCCTGAGTCCTGGGCGCGGGCAACAGCACCCACCCAGGGCCCGGCCTCTTCTCAGCCGTTCAGTTCACCTCGAATGTGCTCCTCTCCACATGCTTCATTTATACTAAATA
The DNA here is from genome assembly GCA_007570785.1 of Antilocapra americana. Taxonomy (NCBI): domain Eukaryota; kingdom Metazoa; phylum Chordata; class Mammalia; order Artiodactyla; family Antilocapridae; genus Antilocapra; species Antilocapra americana. The sequence goes on from ML662479.1 coordinate 4,846,127, forward strand.
CACTTGCAGAGAAGCTTTTCTAGAATGATAGCCTCCATATTTTAAACCAAAGTTATTACTTTCCTGTCATTTTAATAAGCCCTTGCATTTCAAGCCCAAAGAAACAGTAAACAAGGAGCCTTTGCGAAAACATGACAAAACAAGAGAGAAGCGCGAGACAACCTGCACGGGACAAGGCCAGGCTCCCTGCCGGCCCTCCTGGCAGCGGGAGCTGCGAGCAGGTGGCGGCGTGCGTGTCCAGGCGCGTCCTCCCCTTACAGTCGTCGCCTGCAGGGGTGGGACAAGCAGTTAATCAGACAGATGGACACATACACCCTGTCAATCTCAACGGTGCGCAGCAACGGCAGTTTGAAAAACTCAGGAAACTCAATTCACACAAAATCCCAGCCAGCGCCACCGGTGCGGCCGGCTCCTGCATGAGAGCAGCAGGCCCGGCGCGCCCACCATACTTACACAGCGACGCCCCGTTTGCATGGAGGTGGCCGTCCTCAGCGAGGGGCTCTCTCACATCCATCCTCCCACAGTGACTGGAATGAGCTGCAACACAGGCGAGAGGGGCTGAGCCGAGATGGGAGGCGCTGCGGGCGCCGAGGGGCGAGGGGGCCGCCTGCCCAGGACACACCCGCCGTCGCACAAGAAGTGCCTGCTTCAATCGTTCTTGAGACATCATTCTAAATGCCATTCAAAAAACTTTTGTTTTACTTTATAAAGGTCATAAGAAAAAAAAGATGAGTGTATTAACTTTTTATTTACTGTTAAAATGCTGATCGACGTCCAGGAAACATCCAGAACTGCAGAGAGAGGGGGGTGCAGAGCAAGGCTGCAAGCAATAGAGAGAGAGAGAGAGAGACGGAGGGAGAGAGGCGGCACAGGTCAACGGGAGGGCGTGAGCGAAGCGTCGCATGGGGAGGAGTGTTTTCTCCACCTTGAAAGTGCTCGATTTGGTGGAAAAGGAGGAAAAAACTATTTAAATACCTTTTGATTCATGGCTTTCTGACTCACAGCTTTTTGTTTCACGGTCTTTTGATTCACAACTTTTCAATCTGTAATTTTCTGATTCATAATTGAGCTTCATTAAAACCACTCGGAAAAGCTGAACTAAGAACGAAGAAAAGGATGCCGAGGCGCGCGTGGCCAGAGACCAGATACCATCCCAGCGGCGGGCGGCGTCGCCTGGTGAGAGACCGAGAGCAGTTACTCTTCTGGCAGGCAGGGTGGTGCACGTCAGGTAAGGCGGACCCACCTTTTTCTGGCCATGCCATGCAGCCTGTGGGATCTTAGTTCCACAATGAGGAACTCAACCTAGGCAGTGAGAGCTGGCCGTCTGAACCACTGGACGGCCAGGGCATCCCCTGGAGCCCAGTTTTCAGTGGCCTCGCTCAGCAGAGCCACAGACCAGCCGTCCCCAAGGGTGCTGGCGCTGCCATGCACGTCTCCCCACGGCCGGCTCTGGGGAGCACGAGCCCTGAGAACACCAGGCCCAACACTTCACAACACACCAGCGCCTTCAGGAACTGGCCAACTGCCTCTGCCCCAGCCTCTGGCCCGGCAAGCCCACGGGGCTCCCAGCCGCAAGGAGCCCCTCAGGGAGGAGCGGCCCCCTCAGAGGCGCTCTCACAGCTCGAGCAGCAGGGGACAGGGACCCCGCCATGGACACCCGAGGCTCCGTAACCTACGGAGCTCCTGGGCAAGGGTCCTGCCCATCCTTGGCTCCCTCTTCACAGCACCCAGCACATCAGGGCCGACAGGGCAACTCCGTAACCTACAACACGCAGGGTGAGGTCTACAAGTCACAGTGGCTAGAAAGTTCTATCTCTATAAAAGAGTTTCTTCACTGAGTGGCAGCTCAAGAACAAGGCTTATTCCTGCCCCATGACAACCACAGGGCGGCCTGGAGATGGGGCTGCCGGCCCGTCCTGTCGGAAGCGGGGAGATGCGGCCCCATCCGTTCATCCCCACTCAGCTCTGTGAGGTCAGGGCACACACATGAAGCCACGGGGACTGCAGGGATCTGAGCAAAAGTGATTTGGAAGAAATGAGGTCAGAGCTCCAACCCTCTCCCCAGATGGCCTGAGTAAAGCAGAGGCTGCTTGTGAAATGGAGATCTGAACCAAAAAAATAAGACTGGGACCAGAAACCCCCGTCAGGTCAGCTCTGTGTTCCTCCACTCACAGTCCTCTGTGCTGGACATTGCAGCATAAACTTTATGCAGAGATTAGTAAAAATAGAAAAAAAGCTAATGAGCAGGTTAATCCATGGCCTGTCCCACTGACAATCAAAAACACCAAAATCCATTTTTCATTCAGCAGTTGGCAACGTTTAAAACAACAAAAATACAAAGACCCCTACTTAGCGAGAGAACATGAGTGGGACCCTCAGCTGGCCATGCGGGAGAGCAGTCCTGGTCAGTCTGTTGGGAGGGCAACTGCAACAATCTATCTAAACTGACACTATATACAACCTGCTTTCAGTGGCGATGGTAACGATTCAGAAGCTGCCGGTTGGAACAGTTCCTAAGTATATGTAATTGCTAACTGTGGTTTCTGCAGAGGACAGGCTCAGTCAGAGCTGCTCCTCCTCAATGCCGGCCAGCAGCATCTCGGCTGCTCCAGAGAGGGTGAGCCACAGCCGTGTCACGCTGTCCACTTCAGCCTCCTCTGCTCGGGGTCACAGCCCTCTGGCCCTGAAGTCGCCTGCCCCCTCCCAGAAGCAGCCTATGTCCTTTCTTCTCTGAAGACTAGGCCTGGTTCAAGAAGTGCAATTCTGCTCAAAGCAACTGAGACAACTGATAAATTTTCAAAGGAATGACTTTTCATCCGTCCATCCATCCTTCTTTCCTAGGTTCACACCTTCTACTGGAGGACAGACGTGTCACTTTAGGCAAGAGAAAGAACACAGAAGCCTGTGTTTTCAGATTCCAGCTTCCTGAGTCCTCCTGTGGGGTCAGCCCAGGGGCCAAGCAGGCCCAAAGGGCAGCAGGCACACAGGAGCGAGTTCTGACAGAACCGATCTCCACGTCTCCAGCACCACAGGCTTCTCACGCAGACGCCAATGCTCACAGCAGAACTGAATCTGCTCACATGCGCATCCTGCTCCATTGAGCACTGTTCAATGTCCAAGGAAAGCATGTGCAAGGCTTTTAAAGCCTTTTTGATGTAGCCCAGAAAATCACATTTTTTCCTACAGTGCACTCAGCCTAATTCAGAAGGTTTCAGACTCAGAAACTGCATGGCTCAGGCAGGCTGTGCGGCAGTAACACAGCTGTGCTGCATCAGGCCTGCCTGCTGTGAAGACTGCTGCATGAACCCACACACACCCGAAGAAAACACAGTTTGTAGACAGGTACAAATAGCAAAGCCTGAATGTCCACCTTCACACCAACTAAACAAATTTCGATACAACCATAAATGCAACATTAGGCATCAAAAAGAATCTAAGTTCATGGCAATTACCATTTGAAATGAAACTACTCAACAACTTGCAAAACCACCTACTGGAAGCAAAGACACACATACTCCATGTTCCTGTAGGAACACGAAGGCAAGGTTTAGGTGGCCTGTCACGCAGCACTGGAATCAACTCTAAAATGGCAGTGGGCTAGCTCGCATTATGTGACTTTCACCTCCCCAAACAGCAGGAGATTCCGTAAGAACAGGGGGAGGTGAAGGTCCCTCCAAAGGGACCCCAGACAGGGACCGGGGGGAACAGAGAGGGGGCTGAACTTATCTGCGCTCCTTCAAGATTCCACAATGAGAACGGAAGGAAAAATAGACGATGTGGGGGTGGGGTCAGCTTGTGACTGTCATGCAGGTTGAGCAAATACACTCACATTACAAATTCCACACAGTGTGACCTAAACCACACAACAGAGAAAAGAGCCTCTGGGTACAAGTTACAAGTTCTTCCTTTTACACTTCTGGGATTTTCAAAAGTTCTTTGATAAATGTTTCACTCAAATAATTAGGAACAAAGGTAGTAAGTTAGCACTGGTTCTACAGAGAACTGCTGTGATCTAAAAGAACAAGGAGCACAGTAAGAACAGAAGCCCAAAATATCCACAACTGGTTTTCTCCCCCAAAACACTCAAGATCAACTTACACAGGAAGTGGGATGAGTATCCAGAAGCTGCCCTCTGAAGACCCTGCCAACGGCGCAGCGGGGCTCCGGCCACCGTCCCAGCTGTCAGGACGAGTGGCTGGCTGCTGGTGACAGAGACGCAGCCAGGGGTGAGCAGCAGACACGACCACAGACAGGCCGCCGCCAAGGGCAGGTGGCGCCGCCAGGCAGCGTGTGGGGCGCGCTTTTACCCTAAGGCAGGCGTTGCACTCCACGCAGCAACGGCAGGCTTCAAATGCAGCCTCAATGCCCAACACGCGGCACATTAGGTGTGGGGTCCAGGCCGCAGCCCCAAGGGAGCTCCCAGAGGAGCCAGAGGCTTGGGGGACAGGTCCCAGCTCGGTCACTCGCTGGCAGGCTCTGAAGCTAGTGGAACCTGTTCACTGGTCTGCACGATGGGGGTGATGATGTTAAGAGCGGCCACGACCAGGGGGACGGCCGTCTGGGGGACTGCTCTGAGGGCGGGGGAGGCCACGGTACAGAGCCCTGGGCAGTGTGAGCGTGTGGGACGCAGGTCTCCGGGGCATCCAAACATGACCCGGGGACCACTCCCTGCCCTTCCCCTCACAGCGTCCCCACTGCTCTGCCAGCCCTGAGGAGGTAGTAACACGGCAACCAGCAAAACAGCACCCAGCCAAGAGCTAAGGTGCAGAAATGGAAGTGAGGGTCAGCCTGGGACCGTCTGCCTTCATGTCAAGACCAGCATTCGAGAAACAGGACCTGGTGCCCTCGTGCACAGGGCACAGTCAGGGACACGGTGGGCACCGCCCTGCCCTCCTGCACTGCCCCCTCCCAACCCTGCCCACCTGCATGGCGTGTCCCCCGGCAGTGCCAAGCAGACCAGCGCTCAGATCACACAGACGCGGGACCAAGGGCTTGGAAACAGGGCAACACGTGTTTCAAGTCAAGCGCTCCCAGCCTCCCCACACCTCAGGGCAAACAGCAATCGCAGTGGCCGTGAAGCCAAGCCTGGAGGGGTACCTCGGCCACATACGGCCCCCAGAGGAGCCTCCGTCGCTGCCTTCTCCGTGGGGACCCAGCAGAGGCTGCCTCTCTCTGGTTGGGTACTGATCAGAAGCGATCCAGCAGGCACACGGGGGCCCAAGGGCCTCCCCCTACCAGTCAGCGGTTGCCCCAGGAGACCTTCCGCTGTGCCTGCTGCCCCCCCCAAAAAAGCTGGTGCACCCTGTGCCACCTAGAACTCTCATGCTCTGGCAGGCTGTCCCCGCGGTCAGGACGGTGACCCACACAGACCAGAGGGGGACGGCCCGCCACCTCCTGGGGCACCTGGAGCCTGTGGCCCTTAGGAAGGAAGACAGCCCTTAGGAAGGGACAACAGCCCTGCAGGTCCATTTGGAGCAGGGTTTCTCCTGCTTACTCTGAAGTTCAAACGTACTACACTCCTAGGTACAAGACCCACCACATCAAATGCAGGCTGGGAGAGGAGGAGGAGGAACAGAGCTCACTGGTGCATCTCCTAAAGGGTAACTTTGAGTCCAAGCCTACGGTAGAGCAGTACAGACCATGAGGCCTGTGAGACAAGGCTGACAGAAAGAAAGTGAGACAGCTGGTGTTGGCCATGAACTCTCTCCTTCACTTTTAAAGAGCGGACTCACGTTTCTGCCTCCTGTCCCTGGAGCAGAGCCTGGCAGCCGGGCCGCGGGCCGCGGGCTGGGCAGTGAGTGCGCCCCCGTGCTCGGAGAGGAGGCTGCAGGCGCTGCAGGTGTAGCCGTTGCTCCCGGCGGCCTCTGCCCCCGTGGCCGCCTCGCCGTTTCCCTGAATGGCAGCTCTATTTCCACCTGGAGTTTGCAAAAAAAGAGATGGAACCTGCTTGATACAATCTTAAGACACCTAACTAAAACCTCCATCTTGAGAAATGTGGGGGAGAAAAGGATGAAAATAATTACCTTTAAGGTCTCCGTCATCGTCAAGACCTAAAAAACACAATTTTTTTTGCTGTTGAGCTAAAATGATCAAAATGGGACAAAATGCACACAAGCAAAAGTAAAGGTTACCATGGTTCATAAGTGAGCGTTACGGCCCTGGTCAGGACTGACTTCCCATAAGGCCTACAACTAGAGGGGATTCCTCGAGGGACCTGCAGGCGTCTGCTTTCCATTCCAGGAGGAAATGCGTCTCTGGGAAAAATGCCTGCACACACTCTTCATCTCACATGCTCACACACCCTCCCTCGTCTTACACTCACATCCCCCTACACACACACTGACACACCATCCTCCCGTCTCACACACTCTCACACCCGTCTCACAGTCACACCCCCCCCCCCCCCCCCCGCCCCCCCCCCCCCCGTCTCACAGCCACACCCCCCCCCCGTCTCACAGTCACACCCCCCGTCTCACAGACACATACGACCCCGTCTGAGTCACACATGCCCCCATCTCACAGTCACACGCCCCTGTCTCACATGCTCACACACCCTGGTGAGTGGAGGAGCAGGCGGCAACCTTAGTGCCAGGGCACTTGCCCCTCTGCTGCCCAGGCACTACTCTGCTGGTGAGCAAAACAAAAACAACATGAGTGCCAGGCCTCCCCAGACCAGGGCACGATATTTCTAGAGCCAAGCTTATCTCCACATCTCCTCAGAAGGGGCAGCCTGAACATCAAGGGGACACAGCAGCTCTCAGTCCCTCAGAGCCGGGCCATGTGGCTGTTGCGTCCTCTGCAGTGAGGACGGGGCATGCTGCTACTGCTCGGGGATCGGATCGCGGCCACATTGTCTCTGGAGTCCACCCGTCTTCACCAGATGCTCCGATGAGTCAGAACTTGCGACCCAGAACCTGAAACCATGCTGCTGAGTTTACCAGTGACTGCGTGTCAACACCGCACAGAAGTCCCACATCAGACGGTCATTAGCCTGGCCCAAGCCCTCCATGCCACCTTCGCAGCAGGACACACGCTTGGCCATGGGAGGTGGTTTCCCAGCATTTCCGATCTGATTTAGAGGAAGGCCTCAAATGTTCGCTGGGCTCCCCCCACCAGGAAGGGGCAAAGCGACAAACAGGCCACAACACCACTTCTTCTCAGGACAATCGGAGAAATTACCAGAGACAACTCACCCCAGAAGTGGTCCACTTTGGTCTGCTCACGGATCAGAGACTCATCCAGCACAGGAGGCCGCAGACAGGCCGCGGCCTGCGTGGTGCCCGAGCTGCTACGGCTGACAGTTGAGGACAGGACCCTCCTCGAGCTGTGGTGGACACTAAGTGCCGACCTGTGTGTGCTGCTGCGCTGTTTGACTAGTCTAAAAGGAGACAGTGAGGAGCAAGGCTACAGACTCTGCCTAGTAAATATAAATGATTACGTTTCACCAACACAAAATCTTTGCCTGACAATAAATAGTGTTAAATTAACATTCCCTTCCATCCTTCCTGCTGCAATAAGACACCTATTAATCTAAAAAAGGAACTGCTAAGCTGGGCACCAAGAGCTCCTTTGAAAATTGTATGCACAGGTGGCTTTCAGATTACTTGGGGGCCAATGACCCCCGACAGCTCAGTCGGTAAAGAATCCTCCTGCAATGCAGGAGACCGCAGTTTGATTCCTAGGTCTGGAAGACCCCCTGGAGGAAGGAAAGGCTACCCACTCCAGTGTTCTTGGGCTTCCCCTGTGGCTTAGCTGGTAAAGAATCTGTCTGCAGTGTGGGAGACCTGGGTTCGATCCCTGGGTTGGGAAGATCCCCTGGAGAAGGGAAGGCTACCCACTCCAGTATTCTGGCCTGGAGAATTCCATGGACTCTATAGTGAATGGGGTCGCAAAGAGTTGGACACGACTGGTCGACTTTCACTTCATGAACCAAAAAGGGTTCAAATTTAAATAATAGGTCACAGCACCACGGGCACATCCCACAGTCTCTCAGTCAGAGTAAAGGTGGAGTTGCGTCCAGTACAGCGAGGAGAGGCTGTCACCAAATCCCTCCTGCACTGGACCCACAGCGACAACGGACACAAAGCCCATGAAGACGCGCTCCCTCCCCTCCTCCCCAGGGACAGAGTATAGGAAGGCCCCATGAGCACACACACCAGGAAACCTGGTCCTGGAGTCACCAGGGGACAGAGAAGCAGCCTGTCAGAGCCAGGGTGCCCATAGCCACACCAGCGTGAGCCCTCGAACCTGGATGCCCAAGAACATCGCTGCAAGCGAGTCCCACGTGGCCGCAGGCTGCGCAGTGTGCGAGTATGCTCTGTGGACGGGGAGGTGGTGCCCCCGACGCCCATGCCCAGCCTTGCTGTCAGGCCAGAGGCCTATCCTCTCAACAGTCACCGTCCCCACTCCGGAGAGACAACTACTCAGGCTGGAAACTCATCGCTCTCACACGAGCAACGCTAAAGGAGAGCTGTTATTGTCGTTCTCCACCTCTGCACAGCACAGAGATCCTGCACACGCCTTCCTGGGCACAAATCAGTGACGGGCATGTGGAGAGTTCCGGAATCCAGTCGCCGAGACAGCCACGAGCTCAGGCAAACACCTGGCCCTGCACACGTACCTGTTGGCCCAGAGTCCATGAACAGGCTTGGTGCTCTTAAGGACAGACGCGCAGGGCCGGCGACGGCGGGCAGGCCCCCCCACCCCACTGGCAGCCCGCACGTGGACGAGCTGGGAACACTGGCCCGAAAGCAGGGGTGCCCTCCCCTCTCTAGACCAACGTCAAACAACCTGCACACCCCAGCCCTGGTTTCAGCCTGGTCCACAGCCTGGCTACGACCATGTGTGCACCTGTGTGTGTGGGTCTACAGGCCGGAACGCGCGCACGCCAGCGCCCGTCTCGCTCACCTGGCTGCGCTGTCCGCAGCGGGGCCGTCCTCGGCACCGCGGGCTGTGGTGAGCAGACGCAGACTGCGGCGGGACATTCTCGGAGAATCAAATACAGGATCCAATTTGTGCTCCGTCTCGAAATCCAGAGCATCAGAGGAATAACTTGAACTAGAAAGAAACGACCTTGTCAGAGATTTACACCACCAGTAAATCGCAGCGCCACTGTCAAAACACACTAACAGAACATGCAATCTGCATGGATTCTCAAAAGCAGCCATTAGTACATGAAGCCCTTCCTACAAAGCAAAAGCAAGCCAGAACCAACTCAGCCAACGGCTGACATGCCCTCCGTGGGCTCTGATCGCAGCCCCGGCCCGGGTTTAGGCCTAGGGCTGGCTCTGGGAAGTGCGAGAGATGCGCTTAAGTCGCCAGCACCCCGCCACGGGCCATGGTGTCAACTCTGTCAGAAAACTACCACTTTTACTGTTAATAGCAGACCCTGCCTGATAATGCAGCTAATGAGACAGGGAGCCCAGGAAGCTGCTGAAGAGTCAAAGAGGAGGAAAGGAAAAGCCAGTGACTGAGCCACCAGCACCACTTTGCATCTAGCTCACCGTGAAGTCCAGAGACGGACGGTACAAAGGAAAACCACGTCCACATAATTACCTTAAATCAAAACACAGGTCCTTCTGCGCTGTCAGCAAGCTTCCCAACCCAGAAACACGAGTGGAGAACCTACTCAGTGCCTCGTGGGGGCGGGGGTCCTACAGACAGCCCAGCAGCTGGGCAGAACAGTGAGGACTCCACAACTCCAAGAGGTGAGCTCACACCCTGGTGCGAAGGGAGGCCACAGCTGCCACAGGAGCTAAGCAGAGAAAAGTAAGTCGCAGCCCAAGGCATAAGGGTGCGGCTGCGTGAACTTGGCCCTGGCTGCAAACAAAGGCCTTCTGGAAGCTAGATGGGGACCTGCCCCCCGGAGGCCCTGGGCAGGAGGTGGAGACTCTGGGGACACCTGGGGGCCTGTCCACAAGGCAGCAGGAGAACAGGCCCCAGGTAAGACAGCAGACCACGGGGCTAAGGATCTGGACGTCCAGGACAACCAGGAGCCTCTAGGTAAAGTAAACAGGCTTTACGTTTCTGCAATTTACTTTACCTTATAAAAGTACTTTCAGGAGCATCCCTGCTGGCTCAGTGGTAAACAATTTGCCTGCCAGTGCAGGGGACACGGTTGGATCCCTGATCCAGAAAGATCCTGTATGCCACAGAGCAACTAGGCCCTGCACCGAACGGTCGAGCCTGCGCTAGAGCCTGGGGGTCACAACTACTGAGCCCATGAGCTGCAGCTCCTGACGCCCGTGTGCCTTGGAGCCCACATTTCACAACAAGAGAAGCCACCACAATGAGAAACCTGCACGTCACGACTGGAGAGCAGTCCTCACCCTCCACAGCGAGAGAAAAGCCCGTGCAGCCACGAAGACCCAGCACAGCCAGGAGTAAATAAATACAATTATACAAAGAACCTTTCAGAACCAAGTTCATCGTAAACTCAGATCTGACACCATGCTTAGTCGCTCGGTCATGTCCGACTCTGCAACCCCACGGACTGATGCATGCCGGGTTCCTCTGTCCACGGGGTTTCCCAGGCAATAATACTGGGGTAGAGCTTCCCTTTCGATCCTTGCAGTTAGGGGAACAAGGCCGTGAGAATATTCCATTTTCAGTGGAAAACAAGTGGAGGTTGCTAGCTATGGTGACCTTGCTCTCTGGGTCTGGATTTGCTGCACCCTTCTTTACAGTAAGACACCAACAGCTTAAAAAGTGACCCATGAGACAGACAGGAAGAGGTGCATATTGAGAGGTGCGGTTTCTCAAAAGGATCAAACCCTTGAACTCAGCATCCGAGATATGCCTGTAAATAAAGTTATGTCATAAAAAAAAAAAAGAATACTGGAGTAGGTTGCCATTTCCTTCTCCAGGGAATCTTCCCAATCCAGGGATCGAACCCAAGACTCTCGCATTGCAGGCAAATTTTTTACCATCTGAGCCACCAGAGAAACCCACTGGTGGGCTTTAGGTCTGACACTGAAAAATGTTAAATCAAACCAACAGAAAATCAATACAAATAGCTTCAAGATGCTGTATCTATTTGAGGCATCACCTATAACTTAAGGAAAAAATCCTTAACTTTAGAGGCTGGAGTGGGGGCAGGACAAAGGCTGCACTAACTTGCACTGAACAGTGAGGATGCTAAGCTCAACGTAATTTTAATACAAAATATAGTTATTACTTTTCTACAAAATTACATAATCTTCTTAAATGAAAACTAATTATTTCAAGTCAGACTTTACCAGGTAGATGTGGACCAACACCCCTCCACCAACTTCTTTTCCCAGATGTGGGCCTCGATCCCTGGGGCATGCGGGTTCCCATCTGGGCTGGCTGAGGGCCAGACGGTGCCTGCTACCCACACACCCTCCCACGAACCAGTCCTCTCCCAGGCCTTCCTCCTGTGCCCTCCCCTCGTCCCCTTCCTCCCGTCAATCACAAAGCCTCCAATGTTCCCTTCCAAACCCCACACCCTGCCCAGCACTGCCCCAGCCCTGCCCCCATGGAGTCTCAGCTGAATGTCTGCCAGGCTCTGGAGGGCACCGTCCCCATTCTGAAGACCCGCACAAACCTGGTTCCACCCCTCCGGGTGGAAACCCTTTAGATCCCCCGCCTCAAACAGCCGCACCTCCCAGCACACCTCAGCCCACCTGCCTCTCGCACTCCAGTTCTCACCCACCTCTGTGTCCCTGCCAGAGAGACCTGACTGGAACAAACAGTGCTGCTCTCCCAAGGGAGAGATCCAGCTAGAGGAATGGTTAAAAACTGTATTTAAAAGGAACCATAAAAACAGGTAAATAACTATAAAAACAAAATTAAATGGGTTATAAAAACTAAATTACCAAGAATTATTTTTATGCTCCACAAATATAGAATAAGGAGGCGCTTTACTTGAGCTGGCCCACTCATTTTGTTCTAAAATACTACGGACTTTCAATAAAAACAGTCTGTGTTACTATGGAAAAGCATGACATGACCTAAACTTGCAACTAAAACCGCAAATCATTTATCAGGTTTGACTAATGCTGCTACGAAGTATGTTTCTTAAAACATCTTCCAACTTTCTTTTAAGTTTCCATCACTTTCTAAATGTTTGGAAGATAAGCCATTGATAAAAGTGACACTAGCATCTTCCTTGTGAGCTCTAAACATCTTGCCAGGTGGCAAAGGTTTTTTTATCTGCCAATCAAATCCTCACCAACCTAGGAACATTTTCCCTTTGCCACTGGCCAGTAACTTTACCGTACTTAAGTTCCATCTCAACCATCCTTCCTACTTGGTAAACCAGAAAGGCAAAGAGCAAGTCAACACCTCCTAAGACTCAGACTTCCAGTCGCAGCACGAAATCACAATACAAGTAAAAACAGGAGACCCAGCACGGCACCCGCCAGAAGCTGTGCTCCAGAGACCAAGGCGTCACCAAGACTCTGCTCAGGGGGCCTCCTCTCAAGGGCAAATCACCTTCCAGATTACAACTTTAAACTGCTCAGCCGTCAGTATAAATCACAAACCGCAACATAACCAGACAGATGTACTCTTGAGACCACAGCCACCTGGGTGGAGGCTAAAACAATCATTTGAAGTGACGAATCACTGAGTCATCAGAAACGTTTCGTTTTTCAAAAAAAACCCCTCATAATTTCCATGTCAGTTTAGCAGTTTTGTAAAACCAGAGCATAACATAAAGTTCACAGACATCTTCACTTTCAGCACAAAGCAGCTGCGTGTAAGTACTGACCCCCAGTAACCCCGCGGCACCCCAGAACACGCGGGTGTGCAGCTCACCTGAGCGCGTACGTGTAGCCAGTGTTCTCGGGCACACACTGTGGCGGGGTGTACGTGTGGAGCCGGGAGAAGTCCATGGTCACGGCCTCACCGCATACTGCAGAGAGTGGGGAAGCAGTGCAGGCTGTTAGGGGCTGGGGCACACAGAGGAGCCCTGTGCAGACTGACTGGAGAGCTGCCGTAACCGCTCCATCAGACAGGGCCAGCGGGGCAGGGCTGCTTCTTCCTTTAAGCAAAGGAGATGAGTTTTCTCACGGCTCCAAGTCCAGAGTGTCGTCAGCTGTCAGACTGAGTTCCCTAAAATGTAAATCTACAAAAGCAAAGGGGGAAACCCTAGACCGAAGGACTGAAAATGATGGAGAGAAAACAGAAAGTAGCTCAGAACCATCTCCAGAGTGTGTTTTTTAAATTCCTGAAGGTGTCAAAACGTTCTCATGCCTTGGGAATAAATTTTCATTGCTGTTAAGTAAAACAGCGCTGACTCTTGCTCCATGGTCAAGATCACCGCCACGCTTTTCTCCAAAGTCAACTCTTGACTTATACAAGCGCCTCAGACTCAGAAGACTGCAGGCTGAGTGAGATAAGCTACAAGCTCTGGGCACACTTTGATTTTTCCCCAAAGGAAAACAGATTATTTTTAAATTAAAAAGTTTTGAACATTGTTTTCAAGGTCATCATCTAGATTTCTTTGAAATGACTCAAATTTTCCTCTGGCTAAAAATATACACTTCAAAAATCAAAACAAAACAAAACCACACCCTCATAAGAGCAACATGAATCTTAATCTGCTGTTAAAAAACCAAGGAAGATAAACCTGGACATAAATGACTGATTTCTATAAACTAAGCCAGATGTACTTAAATCCACCCCATACTCTTTTAAACAACCCAGGTAGACTTCTAAAAACTAAGTACCCATGGAACAGACACCGCTGTTCACACAGTAGGAGTGTCACCCTGCCTACTCACTTCGACACTGCCCGGCTCCTGGGGGACCTGCTCGTCGGCCCAGGCAGACGCGCACCGGACGAGCACCAGTCACGCTGCTCACAGACACGCAGAGCTGCAACAGCAGTGACCGCCTGAGCCCCGTCTGCTCAGCGCCTGCCTCAGGCCTCCCTGCATCCCCCCGCCAGCGGCCAGCGGCGGAGCCCAGGTTCGGTTCCGCAGGGTGGAGCCACACCCTGCGGAGGGTAACAATGGCTCTGCCGGAGCTCCCAGGTTGCCGCTTCCCAGGCAACCAGCGCAGCACCAACACCGCATCTGCTCCCAGCCCAGCTTCACTCCCAAGGGGATCTCGCACTTCGTGCTCTACCGTCCCCAGGTTAAAGCTGCTCTCACTGCTGCCGTTTTTAGATGATGGTCTCATTTCATCATTTCCAGTCCTGCACCTCACTCACTCATTTATTTGCAGCTGTGCTGGGTCTTCGCTGCTGCGAGGCTTTCCTCCAGCTGCCGCGAGCAGGGGCTACTCTCTCGCTGCAGCGGCTTCTCTGGCCACGGGTGGAGCGCAGGGTCTTGGTGCCCAGGCTCAGCAGCTGTGGTGCACGGACACAGCGGCTCCTTGGGACCTGGATCAGGGGTCGAACCTGTGTTTCCTGCATTGGCAGGCGGATTCTCCACCAGGGAAGCCCCGCTGCAGCTGGGATTTTGACCAACGTCTCTACAACTCGTACTCAACACATTCTAGTGAACGGAGTCTTTGGATCTGTTCACACAAAGTCTTTTGTAATGTTATAAACGACTGATGGCAGGTGGCCAAAAGCCAAGTAGCACTGAAGTAGCATGAGTATGACATGCAGACATCAGTGCGCCTGGCTGAGAACAGGGCTGGACTCCAGAGGGCCTGGGCTCTGACCCCAGCTCTGCCACAAGCTGACTGGCCGCCTGCGCCGGCTCCTCACACTCAGGAAGCTTCATGGAAGGCGGCCGCGCTCCAGGCACAGCAGCACTCCAGGCAAGGCTGCTGAAAGGCTGCAGGGAGGGCCAGCCTGTGACTCAGCACAGAAGAGCCTGGGGAGGAGGCCACACGAAGAACTTACAGCCTTTTTACTTAATTCTACTTGCAATTTATCTATAATACTTTCTAATTTCATTTAATCGAAGTATAGTTGATTTACAAGATTCTAGGTATATAGCGAAGTAGCTCAGTTATACATACATACAAACATATACACAAATACACAGAGTATTTTTTCATCCTTTCCCATGATAGGTTATTAAACTATACTGAATATAGTCCTCTTTGCTACACAATAGGTCCTTGTTGTCGGCCTCGCACAGCCTTTTTAAAAGCTACATTACTATGTTCTCACGTTTTCATCTGTCTAAAAGAGAGGCTAACTTCTAATGCCTAACAGTGTTTTCAAAAGCTGTCAGAGGCAAAAGACCAGCTAAACCACATCACTCAGCCTGGTTCTTCCTATTGATGAGACAGATAAAGCTGAGCACCACCACCCTTGTCAGGCTTAACGGAGGCCCTCTGCCACAATTCAAAAAGAAATGTGACTTCTTGTCTCTGAAATTAAATTCTATCCAAGAACCAAGTGCAGCTACTGGCCATCAGACCCGTTTCCTACCCCAAGCAGGACAGGGTTACAGCAGGGTGACCGAGGAAACGTCCCTCAGGCGATAGCGTA
Source organism: Antilocapra americana (assembly GCA_007570785.1). NCBI lineage: Eukaryota > Metazoa > Chordata > Mammalia > Artiodactyla > Antilocapridae > Antilocapra > Antilocapra americana. The sequence goes on from ML662479.1 coordinate 4,861,545, forward strand.
GACCCAAGCTGGGGGGCAGGCAAGTGGAAGGCTTCTGGCTAAATGTTTTATGAGGGGAGCTTCAAACGTAACAAAACACCACGGACAGCACCGAGGAGAGCCTGGTGTGTGCACATAGCTCTAGGAAGACCAGCTGCGGTCTGGAGGAAAGGCAGACGGGGACCGTGGAGGGAGGCCTTGGCCTGAGCCGGTTGGAGCTCACGGCCACAGGCGTGGGAGGAGTGGGAGCCTGTGGCCAGCGCTAGTACTTCTCCCTGCTCATTCTGACTCCAGTCGTGTAGCCACACAGACTTTGTGTTCAGCACACATGTGTAGCATCCTAAGCAGAACCCAGCTGTCTAATCAGACCTGCAGCCCAGGTAAACGCCGCCCTGGCCTTGACTGCCTCCAGTGCCCAGAAAACCACCTCTCCCCGCAGACCCTCCCAAAGCAGCGGGTGGGTACGGAGGCCACACCAAGCCCGACTCAGAAACGAGCCAGAAGGGCTGAGGCGAGCTCCCCAGCACGCGGTGTGGACGTGTCACGGAGCACGGCCATGCTGCTCGTGAGCACGGACGCTGCTGCTCCTCTCCACACCTAGCCTCTCCTCTGTCAACCCTGCTGCCTCACTCTTCCTCCCTGGACACATCACAATGTGGGTTCACAATAATTTAAAATTAATTTCTAGTTCCTTTCATAAAATACGAACATTAGATAAAATAATAGAATAAAATAAAGCAAAAGAGAATTAAATGATGCACATAAAGCGATGCCTGACCCATGGCAAATGCTCAACAAGTCAGCTTTGTTTTGTGGAATGTAGGTACAGTCTGCTTTAATTGTTTTTTAAAGAAGGATTTTTTCCTTTGTCTTCTGAGTTAACAATCCCTGAGATGTAAGAGTCAGTCACTCACCCCAGCCTAAGCCCACAGGCAGGAAGGCCACCCCGGCCTCAGCTCACCAGGACCCTCAGCAGCGTCTCCCCACTGCAGGGCTTGGCATGTCCCCAGACCCGCTCCTGGCTCCTCTTACACCATCACCCGGGTGTAACCTTAGAGCCTTCCCACTTGCAGCAGGGCCTGAAGGTGGCCTCAGCCTATGATGTGAGGGAGATCAGATTTGCATTTATAATCTGAGCAGCATTGAAAGAGCAAGTGAAATAATGACTTGAAAATGTTTTCATCAGCATCAGAAAATCCTGAGAAGAATTCGCAGCCAACACCTTGCAGAAGCACGTGTCTACAGAGAGCCACCCCAGGCAGGCTGCGCGGGCCTCGCTTCTCTGGTCTCCTTCAGGCCACACCTTTCTCCCAAAGGTGTCACCACAGTGCTGACCTCCTCGCGGGCCACGTGTCCTCTGAGCCCCTAACTGGAAATGGGGGTGCCGCACAGTGGAGCCGTGGAGGCAGGCTCACACCAGGGCACCCTGCAGGCCCAGCAGGCTAGCGGTGGGGGGGGGGGGGTGCTCCCTGGGAAAGAGTGTCCTTGAACAGCATTCGGAGCTGCCAGTCTCGAGTGGAGGCAGAGGGGGTGCAGCGCTCACCTCGGCAGACCCTGCCGGGAGTGGAGAAGGAAGCCCTGGCGTCGACCTCTGCTTGTGTCCCCCGTGGTGATGCACGCAGGCCAGCAAGCACGGGCAGAAGGTCCTCTGTCTAGGCTGCAGACGCTGGTTTCAAACCTAGGAAATTAAATAAGCGTCGTGACCACACACAGATCCTGGCGGGGCTTTAAAGTGTGAGCTAAGACGCAGCAGTTGTGACACTCGGCTTCTCCGTTAACGCTTTCCCCTGCCCAGGGCACACTGTCTGTGACATTTACACCATACGGGAGAGCTGAAATACAAAGTTCAGTTTTTGTTCTTGAATGCTTTGGTCAAAAGTGGATTTTAGTTCTACCACAACATATAATTTGAATCTCTACTATTTAGAATATTCGTGCTCATCTAGTAACAATCTAGAAAACAGGCCTGGAAATATTAAAGATTACAAGTCACACAGCTGGAAACAGAAACTGAAGCAAATGGCAATACCATAGAGAGAAAATAAAACTGTTAATAGCCCTAAAATAAATCAGCACAAAACATTTTCCTAGGAAATGCTATCAGCTCTTAAATAAAACTAGAAAAAAAAAAATCAAACGTTACAAATGGTCCGCAGCATTTCTTCTCCTTTTTATAAACCACAAGCATCATCATCTAGTAGATAATTATTTTTTATTAAACCATGTATAAGGCTATCAGAATTTGCTCCAGAGGCACTGTATTTATAAAGACAAAGAAGTCACAATTCAAGGTTTCTATGAACTGATGGGGCTGCTGACCAAGTGGGCTGAGCCCAGAAGTGAGCCTGATGGACACCGGCTGACACGGCTCCCCTGCACAGACCCTCGGGAGCAACAGGACCACCCTGTCAGGCCCTGCCGGAGTCCCTGTGAGAGCCACACCTCGCCCTCAGGAAGCGCAGATGTCCAAGGGGACAGGCCGGACAGCACCGTGTCCCCTCTCTGGGCGCAGGGCCGGACCCCATCTGCCGCAGGGCCATGTCTGGGAACCGAGCTGGCAGCAGAGGCTGCACTGCCCGTGCCTGCCCCTCACACCCGCACACGAGGCCCAGCCTCACCCCCACCAATCCTTCACCACCCAGGGCTTGGCTGTCAACGTGCACCTGTGCAGTCCGGTATTTATTACATGCCTTGTAGAAAAGAATTTTAAGACTAAAACTCAGAGATGCCCTTTAAAAATTAGTACTATAGTGATTTTAAAAAATCGTACTATATCTCATTGGTGATTTTGGCCTTACCGCAGGGCATGTGGGATCTTAGTTCCTTGACCAAGGACTGAACTCGTGCCCCCTGTGGTGGAAGCCCGGAGTCTTAACCACTGGACTGCATGGGAAGCCCTGAGTACTCTACTTGAACATAATCATTTTGCTCAGACCTAATCCTGTTAAAACTATGTAACACAAGACTAAAAATAATAGTTATATTTGCCTACAGATTAGAAATAAACATAAACTGGCCTGGAAACGATTGTTTTTCAAAGACCATGTTCAATGTAATTACTTCCATAACATAATAAACAGGAATTAGCATTACCTGTTTTCATTTTAAGGAAGCAAAACATTGCTAGTTTATGGAAAACTATGATTTATATAGGGGTACTTAAAAAATGACCTCGTTATTTAAAACAGCGAATCAGAAACAAATGAGTATAACCTAAAAATATCTGGAAGATCTTTACAGATTATATGTTTTATATACATACTTGAATATATTTTTAAAACTTCAAGAAAAATACATTAAATTTAATTGCAAATTACAGAGACTGAGACTATTCTGTCTGGGACTGTTCAACATTTTTTTTAAAAAAGTAAGTTTGTTACGTGGGAAAAGAATTCAAAAAAAGAATAGGTACACAGATATGTATAACTGAATCACTTTGCTATACACCTGAAACTAACACAACACTGTTAATCAACTAGATTCCAGTACAAAATAAAAAGTTTTAAAAAATAAGGAGTAGGCTTTGGTCTTATAATTTAAACAATTAACCCAGTAACTATTATTTCCAAAAAGTAAAAGAAGGTTGGTCTTCATCTGTGAAGCGGTGTAAGGTGGCCAGACCTGGGGTTCCAGCGCCGGGGTGGGAGCCTGACCTCCCGCTGCGGCAGGACTTGGCCAGTTACCACCCCCCACCTGCGTGGCCCGGCTCGAGGGTGAGAACACCCAACAGGAGTCAGCTACTTTCAGCAGCAACTCTGTGCTGACAGCTTCCAGCCAAGATCTGAGGTTTCTTTTTTCAGAAATGATGAAATAGGAAAGGCGGCAGGCTAGATAGCTTTATTTACATAACACCGGAGTTTTCCTTCCATGTGAAGGGGCATTATCACCACTTACATCTCCCAATGATGCACGCTCCAGATGGTTTTAATAGAACCTGTGTTTCCTCTCACAGGGAGCTGCCTCAGTGTTTCAGCAAAGGCAACTTACTTGCTTTCTGCCCATCACTGTAAAGGGCTTTTCTTCTTAAAGGACAGAAGACGTGACCCCATGGCTCTCAGACCCTGGGTGCGTCGAGTTTCCTCCCAGTGGTGAGCCGTGCTGGGCGCCCCCCCACCCCCCGGGAAGGGTTCGGCGACAGCAAGTGACGGAGGGGTTCCGGGGCCCCCACACCCCGCAGGGCTCCTTGGGACTCTAGAGGCCACGCTGACAGGCGACAGCCCCTGTCTCATCCTGCAGGAGGCTGGTCTCCTCGCCGTTGCACAGGGCATCACTCGCAGTTAGCGCGTACACACCTGGGCCGGCCCCGTCTGCTGCCGAATAAAGGTGTGTGACCAGCCGCGGGGTCAGCCCTCCCCTGCACTCAGCCCTCCTCTGGAAGGCCTTCCTGATCCAGAGCTGTCATGGATTCTGCTGCCCACGCAGAGCTGACCTCTGCAGACCCCGCCAATTTTAACTCGTCTAATCCATCTGTTGCTCCTCCGTATACCCGAGGCAGGCATCTGATCCTACTTCTTGTACAGCAGTTCTGCCCGTCACCCACTGAATTCAAGGGGAGCAACCACTCCCGCCCCGCAGATCAGCGGCGACCTCCCTTGGGCCAGTCCCCTGCCCATCTCTCGCTGGGTTCCTGGGAGCGAGCACCCCTAATTTCCCCCATCCAGTCTTGTCTCCTCAAGCCAGAAAACTGCCAGAATGGTCCATCTAAAAAGAGATTCAACCACCTCCCTCACTCCAGATCCCATGGCTTCCCAGCACCTACGATGAGACCCTGTCCCGCGCCCCGCGCCCCACCACCCACATCATACCCATACCACACCTTCACCCAGAGCCTGGGCCCAGGCAACCCTCTCCCTCTGCTCCATTTACCTGCAGCTCCGGCGCCCTTCTCTTGTCTGGGATGCACTCCTGACCCTGACTCCCACTCCCTTGGTCTCCTTCCACCCCAACTGCTTCCAGGTAACTTCTATGCACCCTCAGGCTATACCTAAAAGACCACCTCCAGGAGGTATCCAACTTATGTGCCAATTTTAGAGATCCCTGGTGTTTAACCACATAACAGAAATGTGGTATCTGCTGATTAATGAGTCTTTCTCTCCAACTAGACTGTGAACTCTCTGAGGGTAGGAGCTAACCCTGACTTGTAGAACCAATGAATATCACACAGGTGCCTAGAGAAATGGGAGAAGTCGTCGTAATCACATTGCTTTGGCTTTAACCTGAAAATACTCTTGGTTCCCCTCATCCCTCTCTCTGCCACATCTGAGGACACCCAGGAATCCCCCCCACCCCATGTTGGATGAACTCCTAAACAGCAGTGAGGGCGCCACACATCTGGTCCCCGTACTCCTTCTCCTAATTAACCTGAAGCATTTCATGCGTTTCGTCACCTAATCAGAACTGTGGCATCTGCTGATTTATTTCCAACTATAACTGGGAACAACTAGAAACAATAATTATAGGATTTTACTTCTACTATAAATGTAAACACTTAATCCACATCATTTCGAGATCACTCTTTTTAATGCTTTGTCCTCCATGTGAAGTACTGGGCTAAAAGTAAGTGTTCACCAGTACTAAAAGGGTTTGTAGCATAAACAGCAAGTAAAGAAACCTTTAAATGGATGTTTTTTATATTTTAGATAAGGCTCCCATCTTCCAATAATATTAAAGATCAAAGAAAACAGAATGACTAAGAGCAAAGCAACCAGGCAAAGCACTCTTGTTTTGAAGCACTGTGCGCCCTGGGGAAACCCCTTACACCACCGGGGAACCACTGGTCTACACTTAATGACTCTCACACGACTCAAGTTTTGCCCCTGCAGCTTTACTCTGCCCAAATATCTAAAACCATCTGTCACACGGTTCTTCCTTCCTAAACTAAAATTCAGTCAATTATGGTTCATTGAGTGCCCCATGCAACTAAATGAACAACAAAGCACTCAACTAACAAGCAGGCTTACAGATACAATTCAAACTGCAAAACTGACGAATGAATCACACAGGTCACTTAACAAAGCAGTAAATTACAGCACTGATTATAATGAACAGCAAGTTATAAACAGCAACACTGTGGTCTATACTTTTTTTTTGTCCATCCCAAATTTACTTTGGCCCAAAGGAAGTGAAGTCTCCAATGGAGCAGGTTTACTCTCTCCTATCTGGACATCAAGTGGGCTGAGCTGTTCGAAACAGCAATGTGTCCCAAAGTCAGGGAGAAGGGGGGACGCAAGTGCGGGCGTTCCAGTCAACGAGATGGCTGCGGCCCTCCCGCAGGACCCGCGAGCACAGCTGCAGCCCAAACACTCAGCGCAGCACGTGTGCCTGACTGGAGTCGCTGTCTTGTCTCCACTGCCCTGCGAACCCAACGTGGGCGCTCGAATTTCGGACGTGTTCAGGACCACTTAGCTTGAGTCAACAGTGGGCCCCATGAAGCACCCTGTAGCTCTCTGGGTTCTCGTCTCTCCTTGAAACACATAGGTACTGACAGGTATTGCAGTGCGGAAGCTGGCTTCATCCTGCCACCACTGCTCCCAGAAGCGCCTGGCATTCACTGAACAGGAGGAAAAAAACAACAGTAAACTGGAAACTAGAAAACAGATGGATGAATGAAAACTGACGCAGGCCAGGAAAAGTGGAATCATAAGCTTGCAACGAGGAACACTGAGAAATAACCCAGTTTTCATCATGGAGCCCCCAAAGTCTTAAGCTAGTGACACCTGTAAACACTTGGAAGTAAGGACGTAGAGCAGAACCAAAATACAGGACGAATCAAACAATGGAAGTCTGTTTGAGAAGCAATTAGGCAAAACCATGTGATCATCTCAACTGGTGCAGGAAAAGCATCTGTCAAAATCCAACAGTTCTTCGTGACAAAAAAATTGAACAAACTAGGAAAAGAGAACTTCCTCAATCTGACAAAAGGATTTACTAAAACTCACAGCTAACACCACACTCTCTGGTGAAAGGCTGAAAACTTTCCCCTGAAATCAGAAACAAAACAAGGACATCATTTTTACCACTGCTATTCAAGGCTGTACTGGATCTAGCCAGAGGAATTAGGCAAGAAAAATAAAGAGATGGCATCCAAATTAGAAGCAAAAATTAAAACTGCCTCTATTCACAGATGGCATTATAAAAATTTTAAAGAATTCACAAAAAAACATTAGAACTAATAAGCTGAGCAAAGTTAAAGTTGCACGATACAAGATCAAAACACAAAAACATGTTATATTTCTATTTACTAGGAATAAACAATCTAAAAATGAAATTAAGGAGACAACCGCTCTTAAAGTAGCAACAAAAAGAATAACAAACAGCCAAAGGTTGTGAGTTTGTTCCTCACCTGGAGCACAAAAAAAAGAATAACAAACTTAGTTGAATAAGTTTAAGACAGTATAAGACTGGTACATTGAAAATGTAAATATTGTTGAAAGAAATTAAAGACATAAATGAACAGAAAGAGAATCCCATTCATATGCAGGAAGATAATGTTGTTAAATAATACTCCCCTAAGCAAGCCCATATTCAATGTACTCTCAAAATCGCAAAGGCCTTTTTTTGTAAATATGGTAATGCTTATATTTAAAATCATATGAATTGCAATGAATCCCAAACAGCCAAAAACAATGTTGAAAAAGAACAAATTTGGAGGAGTCACCCTTTCCAATTCCAAAACTTGCTTCAAAACAGTGTATTCCCGTCATAACGACAGACATATAAACTAACAGGACAGAATTAACAGTCCAGAAATAAACTCATACATTTATGGTCAATTGATGTTCTATGAGGGTGCCAAAACTAGTCAACAGGGAAAGAACAGTCTCTTCAACAAGTGGTGCTGGGACATCTGAACATCTACAAGCAAAGCTGGACCCTTATCTGACCCCATATACAAAAACTGACTCGAATTAAAAGGCCTACATTTAAGAGCTAAAACTATAAAACTCTTAGATTAAAAACATAGATTTACCTCCACGACCTTGGAGTTGTCAATAGTCTCTTAGATACGACACCAAAAGCATGAGCAACAAAAGAGAAAATAAATGTGGCTTCATCAAAATTAAAATTTTTGTGCATCAAAGGACACTATCTACAGAGTGAACAGACAACCCAAAGAATGGAAGAAGGTATACACAAATCATGTCTCTGAAAGGGTCTAGTATTCAGGAGATGTAAAGAACTCTTACAACTCAACAAAAAAGCAAATAACCCAATTACAAAATGGACAAAGGACTAGAATGGACATTTCTCGAAGGAAGATATATAAATGGCCAATAAATACATAAAAATGATCAACATCATCAGTTACTATGGAAATGTAAATCAAAATCAAACTAACACACCACCTCACAAGTACTAGGATGGCCATAATAAAACAATACAAAATGGAAAAAAAGTGTTGGAGAGGATGTAGAGAAATTGGAACCCTTGCACACTGTTGCTGGGAATGTAAAATGGTGCAGCTACTGTGGAAAATAGTTTGGTGGTTCCTCTACAAATTAAATAGAGCTACCATGTGACCCAGCAATTCCACTCCCAGTTACTGATATATACCCCAAAAATGAAAACAGGTGCTCAAACAAAAACTTATACACAAATATTCCTAGCAACATTATTCATAATGGACAAAAAGTGGAAACAACTCAAATGCCCACTAACAGATGAATGGATAAGCAAATTGATATATTTGTACAATGGAATATTATTCAGTTGCAAAGAGGAATCCAAGTTCTGACACACTCTACAACATGGATAAACCTTAAAAGCATTCTGCTAAGCGGAAAAAGTCAACCTAAAAGGTCGCATACTGTAATAATCCATTTGTATTAAAAAGAAAATCCAGAACAGACATATTCATAGAAACAGAAAAACCCTGAGCTGCTGCCAGAGGCCAGGAGCAGTGGATAACGGGGAGTGACTGCTATGGGTACCTGGCTTCCATCTAGGGTGATAAAAAAATTCTACAACTAGCCAGTGGTGATCAAACTTAATGCCAAGGCACTGTACAGGTTAAAACGCAAATTCTATGAAACGTATTTTTTACAACTTAGGAAAAAAAAAGCAGTTAGCTACTCGGCATAGATCCCCTTCCTGCCTCCCGCTAGAAGAGACTGGAGCATAAAACCAAGGGCTCTCTACACCAGCAAGTAAAAGGGGCAGTTGAGTTCTAGAAAGCCTTCCTGAAACGGGGGATGAAAGAGCATTTCCTCACTGATTTGCAAAGCCCACAGCCATAGGCTTCCACTCTACTCTTAAAATGAGGCAGGAAATTCGGAAGCCCTTCTCTGGGCCTCTAGAAAGTCCAATCAAAGGGCCTAACGGCCGCGACGCTGAGTGTGGCTCAAGGAAACCCAAGCCGTCCTCTCAGCCAAGAGTGACAGGGCCAGCGCAGGTGCACAGAACTCCCCAGGGCTGGGCAGCGTCCCACTCAGATACGCTGATGTTTCGGGGCACGAGGACCCAAGCAAACCAAAGCTTAGGCCACGGACGGAGAATGAGACGCCAGGGCATTCAGGAACAACAGGACACAAAATTTTAGAGGAAAAGACAGTAACCACCAACAAACCTCTGGGAACTGTAAAATCTGATGGCCAAAACAAAACGCTCAACAAATGAGTGAGGGCATTAAGGAAATCTAGAAAGTCAAACAAGGCGGCGTCGGTGGAAAATAGATATTTAAAAATCACAAATCAAGAGGTCCAATGCCCCAATACAGTAGCATTTCCAAACACACAGGAAAAAAGAAAAAAAAAATAAGGAAAAAAAAAGAGAAGAAAACTATCAAAGCAAATAAATCGAGAAAATTAAATTCTCCAGAACTTCCCAGTCACCCCGCGCTTCCAGACTTGGAGGAACTCTGAAGCGTCCGAGGAAACGGACGGAAACACACCCGGACCGCTCCCGCTTCGGAGCCGCGAGGGCGGGGCGAGGGCACGGGTGGGACACGGAGGAGCCGGCGCGGAGCCGGGCACCAGGCCCTGCCCGCCCGGCGGAGCCCCCGCCTGCAGCGGCGGAACGAGCGACCCCGGGCCGGGGCGGCGGGCCTCGGGGCGGGCGCCGCGGGCGCGGGGCGCCGAGTGAGCGCCGGGGGAGGCAGAGGGGCGCGGGCGGAGGGGAGCGGCCTGGGGGAGCGGCCTGGCGGGTCGCGACGAGAGCCCGGCGGCGCCGCGCAGAGCGCGCGGGCGGGGACGACCGCCGGAGGAGGGGCGCGCGGCCGCGGGGCTGAGGAGAGGCCGCGGCCTTGGCAACCCGGCGGGGCCCGCGGCCGCCCTCGCCCCCGCCGCC
>ML662479.1:4872207-4910190 GCA_007570785.1 Antilocapra americana
GCCGGGCTGTCGGCCGCGGCCCGGGGCGGCGGAGGTCGCGTGCGCCTTCCCGGCCTGCAGGCTTCCCCACCCGCGGATGCCGGCAGGCCCGTCTCCGGTGGGCTCTGGGGTGTTGGAAGCCGACCTTCTATTATCTTGAGTTTCAGAACCGATTTGCCAGGCAGATAAAGAAGCTGTTAGATCCTCCTTTACCAAAGAGGAAACGCGGCTCCAGCAGGTTAGCGGCAGGTGAGGCTGAGAAGATGTTGCCAAGCTGCCCTGTCACGAAAAGACTTAAGCGCGGCAAAGGAAAAACCAGTTGCAAGGGCTATTTTAATGAGAACGTATTTATTACAGTAATGGCAGTGGACTAATGCGGTGTTAGCGGGCTGTCCTTGTGGGGTTTACTAAGAGAAAGGGTGGCCTTTTTTCTCTTATTTTTACTAACTCAGCACAGAGGCTGTGTCTTTAGGTGAGTTCGAAGGAGTCACAACCCCGGTATAAATTTTACAGATGCCTTTTTATAAGTAGGTTAGGTGGTCAACAGAAGTAGTGCAGAGAGAGGAGAGGTTGTGGGTTTGGTTTTGTTTTGTTTTCAGTGTTGCCTGGGAGGGCAGGGCGGGAGCAGGGTGTAAGGCAAGGGGAGGAGTGGATTGAGGAGAATAAATATCCGGATTAAGTCCAGGCCTGCCAGTTGTCCACAGTAGCTACCCGACACGTGTGTTTACTGATTACTGGAAACGTGGCTAGTTGGAATTGAGGTGAGCTGCGCATTGTAGAAAACAGAATTTTGAAGACTAAGTATGAAAAAGAAGCTAAAATATCTCATATTTAAAATATTGCTTATTTGTTAAGTTGTAATATTGTGGATTTTGCTGTTGTTTATTTGCTGTCGTGTCTCATTGTGACCCCACAGACTGTAGGCCACCAGGCTCCTCTGTCCATGAGATTCTCCAGGTGAAAGTACTGGAGTGGACTGCTATTGCCTTCTCCAGAGAATCTTCCTGACACAGGGATCAAACCCGTCTCCAGAGCCACCAGGGAAATGCAACATTTAGGATATGTTGGTTAAAACATTTGTTGTTAAGTCACTCAGTTGTGTCCTTCTCTTTGGGACCCCATGGATTGTAGCACACCAGGCCTCCCTGTCCTTCATTATCTCCTAAAGTTTTCTCAAACTCATGTCCATTGAGACAATGATACCATCCAACCATCTCATTCTCTGTCTTAATATCAAATTAAATTCATCTGTTTCTCTGAGTTTTTAGTGCAGTTTCTAGAAAATGAGGTTTCATAGGTGGCATGCATGGTGTCCCTAGTGGACAGCAGTGTAGACGCTAGGGGACACTTCTGGATAAGGATTCCACTTCTAGATAAGGCAGGTCACAGAGTCCATCTTTTTCCTCCCAATAATTAGAAAACGACCGAGGCCAGTTTACAAGAAGAAAAAATATTTCACCAGCAACGACAGGGAAGGATGCAAAGCCACACGTCATAAAGCCAAAGGAGAAGAGGTCCTGGTGGGGCTCTGTGGAACCCCCAGTATGTGATGAAAGGGAGCTCGCAAAATCCTGAGGCACCTGCCAGATAAGCCCCCACCCGTCAGGTCTGAGGGAGAGGAGGCCGCGTTGGGAAAGCCACGAAAACCCCTGAGAGGCCCGTGGTGGGGCCTGGCCAGCAGCCCTACCCCTACCGCCCTCAGCCTCGGTGAAGGTGGGCACAGCCTCAGTGCTCACCAGACCTCCAGGCTGGGAACGGGGAGTGCAGGGTAGGGATGGGAGACGGGAAAATGTTCCTGGATGAAAACGACAGAAACACTCCACAGTGAAAGAGAAAACTAGCAGCCCCTGAGGGCGGAAGCTGCGCCGACAGCCCCCACCCGAGGCCCCAGGGACGGGGGACGCAGGACTCCTCAGCTCCTGTCTCTGCCATCTGGCGGGGCGGGCTGTGGAACCAGGGACAGGTCCCTGGTGGGAGGAGGCTGGAACTGAGGACAGAGCCCTGGGTGCCAACTCGGACACATGCCCGGAGGTCTTCCCTGGGCGGACTGTCCGCCCTGACGGCTTCTCTAGTTTGTGCTTCAGCTGGTTGGCATCAGCCTGCGGTGTGAGGGAGCCCACCTTGCGCTGCAGCTGCCCTGCGCCCTTCAGCACAGCCATGGACACCTGCAGAGCACCCAGCCCTGCTGCTCGGGAGCCGAGGCCCAAGCGGGGAGCCATGGGAGTCCCACCCTCTCGCTGTGCTGGCCGCGTCTCCCCGCTTTCCGCCTCCCCCTGCAGGCCTCTTACTCCAAGACGTCTTCCTTCCCTGCTCAGCCCGCCCACCTGTGTCTCCAGCGTGCCCACCCGGACACCTTCTCGGGTGCTTACTCCCAGCGTCCCGTCTCACTGGGACTGCATAAACATAACACGTGTTTACTGGGTGCCTACTGTGTGTCCCGTGCTTAGCAGGGCTGGGATCCACCACTGAAAATCAAATGTGCTGCCCACCTGACACCTGTATTCCAGGGGGAAGAGCATGCGTGACACGTGTGTTTGGGCATGTGTCTTAGGCTCATAGAGCAAGAATTCTCAATTCAAAAAAGTGAACCAGAGGAACCAGAGGTCAAACTGCCAACATTCACTAGATCATCGAAAAAGCAAGAGTTCTGGAACAACATCTACTTCTGGTTTACTGATTACACCAAAGCCTTTGACTGTGTGGATCACAACAAAATGTGGAAAATCCTTCAAGAGATGGCAATACCAGACCACCTTACTTGCCTCCTGAGAAATCTGTATGCAAGTCAAGAGGCAACAGTTAGAATTGGACATGGAACAACGGACTGGTTCCAAATCGGACAAGGAGTACGTCAAGGCTGTGTATTGTCACCCTGTTTATTTAACTTACATGCAGAGTACATCATGTGAAATGCCGGGCTGGAAGAAGCACAAGCTGGAATCAAGGTTGCCAGGAGAAATATCAATAACCTCAGATATGCAAATGATACTACCCTTATGGCAGAAAGTGAAGAGGAACTAAAGAGCCTCTTGATGAAAATGAAAGAGGAGAAAGAAAAAGTTGGCTTAAAACTCAACATTCAGAAAACTAAGATCATGGCATCTGGTCCCATCACTTCATGGCGAATAGATGGGGAAACAATGGGAACAGTGACAGACTTTATTTTTTTGAGCTCCAAAATCATTGTAGATGGTGACTGTAGTCATGAAATTAGAAGACGCATATTCTTTGGAAGAAAAGCTATGACCAACCTAGACAGCGTATTAAAAAACAGAGACATTACTTTGCCAACAAAGGGCCACCTAGTCAAAGCTGTGGTTTTTCCAGAAGTCACGGATGGATGTGAGAGTTGGACAGTGAAGAAAGCTGAGTGCCGAATTGATGCTTTTGAACTGTGGTGTTGGAGAAGACTCTTGAGAGTCCCTTGGAGATCTCTATCTCAAGCAAGGAGATCCAACCAGTCCACCCTCAAGGAAAGCGGTCCTGAATATTCATTGGAAGGACTGATGCTGAAGCTGAAACCCCAGTACTTTGGCCACCTGATGCAAAGAGCTGACTTCTCTGATGCTGGGAAAGACTGAAGGCAGGAGAAGGGGGCGACAGAGGATGAGGTGGTTGGATGGCATCACCAACTCAGTGGACATGAGTTTTAGCAAGCTCCGGGAGTTGGTGATGGACAGGGAGGCCTGGCGTGCTGCAGTCCATAGGGTCGCAGAGTTGGACACGACTGAGCGACTAACTGAACAAAGCAAAGCGGGTAGAAACACTGGTTTCTAGACGGGGGATGCTTCAGTCAGTGTGAGAGGATCACAGTGAGGGATGTTGACCTGGAACCTGTATTTATTTCTATTTTTGGCTGTGCTGGGTCTTCATTTCTATGAGAGCTTTTCTCTAGTTGCAGTGTGAGGGCTTCATGTTGTGGGGGCTTCCCTCGTTGCAGAGCACGGCTCTAAGGAGCCTGGGCTTCAGGAGTTTCAGCTTCTGGCTCCAGAGCAGAGGCTCAGTCAGTGGTTGTGATGCTCAGGCTCAGTTGCATGTGGGAACTTCCTGGATCAGGGGTTAAACCCATGTCTCCTGCATTGTCAGGCAGGTTCTTTACCACTAAGCCACCAGGGAAGGCCCTGATGTCTTATAGTTAAATTAAGGGAGGGAAGAGGCAGCTCCAAGAACAAAGCCAGTTCTTGAAAAAGAAAACAGTGCTCACAGTGTCATATCTGTGCAGAGACCAGGGTGTGAAATGTGCTCAGGAAATGATAAGATGTTAATGAAAAAGGTAGCTTCTTCGATTCCATGTGTATATAGACACACAGGGCACAGAAAAACGCTGCCAGTGAGCCTGTCCAAGTAGGGGCATCGGAGATTGCTTTCCTTTCTTACTTGAGTTTGGCTGTAGTTTGCACAAAATACTGAGAAATTTTTAGAAATTTCAAGGTTCTAAATGTTAAACTACGGAAAAAGTACGGACTTGTACTGTACTTCAGGGTAATGACTCCATCCTTCCTCATTGCCATCCTTCCTCATTGAAGTATTATTTTTAAATAAAAAATGTTAAAAGAAATAAAACTAGATTCCAGATGAGTGACAACCTGAGAAGGAACATTACGACACTGAAAGAAGAGACTGATGGACGCTGCTTCCCAGGGCGGCGCAGCATTTCTTAAACCTCCAAGGCACAAACCTTATGGCAACACACTGGTGGGTCTGACTCTGTCAAAGTGAGAGACGTCTATTCAGCAAAAGATGCTGCGAACAAGTCGGCAGACAGATAACAGGTCAGAAGGTTCCTGCTGTCTCTAAAACAGACCAGGAGTTATTACTGGTCAGAGTATACAAGAACCCCCTGCAAATTAACAAAGAAAAGAGAAAGGCAACAGGAGAATGGGCAGCGCGTGGGACAGGCAACCCACAGAGACAGAAGCATAAATGCACGCCAAGAGCATGAAGAGCTGCTTTGGCCCACCAGGGACCAGCGAACGCAGAGTCGGGCAGCTCCCTGCCACTCTACCCCATCACGCTGGCAGCAATCAGAGCGGACAACAGCGCGTACTGGCAGGCACGTGGAGGGCCCAGGCAAGCTCGGGGGGGGGGGGGTCCCTGGAACACAGAGGCAGAAAGGAGGAGGTTGGGCGCCAGGGACTGAAGGGAGGGTGTTTAATGGAGACGGGGGTCTCACTTTGGGAAGGTGAGAAAGTTCTGGAAGATGGACAGTAGTGATGGTCGCACAACAGCGTGAACATTCTAGACACCTCTGAACCGGACGCTGAGAAGTGGCTGGGATGGTGAATGTCACGTGAGCTTTAGTACAATTCTGTGGTGTCTGGAAAGCAGCCTTGTCAAGGTACTTCCTTTGGAAGAAATCCTCCCACTGATTACAAAATTCACCTCCTTGGGGGCTTCAACCTGTCTCAAGGGGGGAGGGCAGCTTGAAAATAGCATCCTGGGGAGACAGAGGGGCAAGAATGAAGGCCACTCCAAGCGTGGACACAGGCGTCAGGTGTCCCGGCCCCAGGCTTGGTGGCCAGGCATAGAGGTGCTGAGAGGGCTCAGCTCCTTGCAGGTCTCTCCTCTGCCCTCTGCAGCACCGCCCCCACCACCGCTCCTTGTACCTGGCCCCTGGAAACTACTAATCTGCCCTCTTTTTCTAAAATTTTGTCATTTCAAAAATGTTGGATAAATGGTATCTTAGAGTGTGTCATCTTTTGAGGTTGGCTTTTTAAGCGCGGCAAAATTTCCTGGAGACTCACCCAAGTTCATGTGTTTAGCAACATTTGTATCTTTTTTAATGTAAAGGAAGCTGCAAACACAGCAGGACTAATCAATGGGCGAAAACATGAGTTCTTCTGTCCTGGTGACAAAGAGGCCTTCCCTCCTCCTGTCCCCCGCTAACGACACTTCTCTGAACTCTGGGGATGCCCTTCTTTCTGTGGTAGGAAGCCGGACACAGACGAACATACACTTCGTACTGAGCAGCAGCTCTGTTCTTCTGCAGCCACGACACCCAGACTTCCAGCCTCACTTGCGTGACGACGACATCCCTGTAGCACCAGGGTTAGGACTTGAGGAAGGCTGTTCCCAGTCTCAGAAAGCGCCCACCTGCCTGGTAGCTGCAAGCGTCAGGCCCTTTGCATCTCTGAGTTATCACACATGCTCCCGTGTCCAAATGCCCATCCTTAAACACCCGCAGTGTACTGGAAGCCACTGTAAGGTGACCCTCTCCTTCGCGGGGATGTGGCTGTAAAGCAGAGGGGACTGAGATGCGAAGTCACAGCAGGCGTCTTCTGAGCGCTGCAGCAGCTCACTGTTCCCGAGCCATCATCACGAGCCACAAGGGACGGCGCACAGCCAGGCGCAGCCGGTTCATCCGCTTGCGGTCTCTGCAAAGATCCTTCAAGGGCTGGAGAAGAGCATATAAAGCTCTGTCCTCAGGCAGGCTGTCTCTTTGTCCTCACCCCTGATGGATTTCCAGGCCAGAGGCGGGCACTCATTCTGCACGGAGAGAGAAGGTTTGATGGCAGACCAGCACTCGAACGTCTTTTCTCTGAGCACAGCAAGGACAGGTTCCTTGTGGGGAGTATCTAAGAGGCTTCTGCTTCCATTTCTGTAAAGTCAGAAATCTCCTTGTCCCTGCACGTTCTGAGGAGAGTGAAAGGTGACCCAGCCTTCCTTATGAAAAGCCCCATATCAGGTAAGAGGGCTCACCTTTATTCGCAGGGTTGTGTGCAAGGGCTTGGAGGACAGTTGGCAGCTAAGGTCTGTCCGTTTCCTGGGTAAGAAGATCCCTGATGATGGAGTTTGCCGGAATCTCCCTTTGCACTGGTAACAAACCGGTCGATGGAAAGCACAGTGGGTTTGTGGACGAGACATCAACAGTCTGTTCCGTGTATTCTGCAGTCTCCTTAAACTTCCCAGACATTGAGAGGATGATCTTGGACTTCCCTGGTGGTCCAGTGGCTAAGAATCTGCCCCCCATGCAGGGGACGCCGGGGACGCTGGTTTGACCTCGGGTCAGGGAACCTGTGCTGCAGGGCAACTAGAGAGCTGCCCGTGTGCCACAACAAAGAGCCTGCGCAGCACTCGAAGACCCAATGCAGACACAAAGAAATATGGAAAGATTTAGAAAATAAAAAATAATTAAAAATAAAATAGGGCTTCCCTGGTGACCTAGTGGTTAAGAATCTGCCCTACAATGCAAGGGACACTGGTTCGATCCCTAGCCTGGGAAGACCCCACATGCCACAGAGCAACCCAGCCCAAGCACTGCAACGACGGAGCCCGCAGGGGTGGAGCCTGTCTCCACCATGAGAGAAGCCACCGCAGCGAGAAATCCACACACTGCAACAGGCTCCACTTGCCAGAGCCAGAGAGAAGCCTGCGCAGCAATGAAGACCCAGCACAGCCAAAAATTAAATCTTAAAAAAACAGATGATTTGAAACTCCTTACTTCCAATCAAAGTAGCTAAGCGCTGAAAGAACAGTGTTTTGGTGTCTTAGGGAGCCTGTGGGAAGTCTCCTTGGGGTGAGAGGTGAAGGGTCAGCTCTCCTCTGTGAGGGGAGGAGGCACATTTCTTGGCAAAACCTTACTTCTGATCTCAGAATGTGGAAATGTCACTTTACTCAGCTCCATAGGGCACGAAGGGACAGTGTGTCCCCGAGCTCACACAGCGGCCCCAGACCGTCTGTGGTCTTGGGGAGACAACGAAGTTGTGGCTGGTTTACAAGAACTTTCCTGTCACACCCAGGACTTGAGGTCAGTCCGCACCTGTGCCTTCCTCCCTGTCCATCCGAAAATCCAGGCCAGAGCCATGTGACCCTCCCCTTCAGACACTATGCAAACTGCCACACTCATGACCACAATTTAGAGAATGTGTGTTTAGAAAATTAAAGAACCCCATCACCCAGATAACTTACGCACATTTTAATGTCTATCCTGTCACTTTCTGTGTACATATGCATATATTTTTATTAACATAAAATACGCACCCCATATATGCCATTTTGTGGTCTGCCTCTCCACCTCAGCATGCATGCCCCTGGACATTTGTCTCTGCCCACAGAGGTCTCAGTGCAGAGAAGAACTGAGCACACGCAGTTTCTCTCCTCACCGAAGGCTTCCTTGTTGAAAGGATTAGTGGAAAAGCACAGAAAGGCAGTGGGTGGGGACAGGAGGTGTCAGCAGATGAGAGCATCCAACAAATTTGGGGACGTGTGGGCGGAGGGAGCAGCATCCCAGAATAGGAGCGCTGCGCGGAGGCAGGGGCTTGTCTGTCCTGGTCTCAGAGGCTCAGGGTAGGCTCAGGGCACTGCGGATTAACCAGAGGTCTGGGACGAACAACTGCTCCCTCACAAACCCAGGCCACAGAGCAGCTGGCAGCTGGCCTGGTGCCCTGGTCCCAAGGCCAAAAGAAGCCAAGCAAACTGCTTTTAGAGTGGGGGGGGGCTCCCCAAGGAATTCCCCCCTTGGCCTGGTGCACCTGATGACACTGACCCATGGACAGGACACTACCCTCAACCCTTCTATTTAGGAGAGAGGCCTGTCAAGGAAGCTTAGTTGCCTGGAGTAACTAAGCTCTGATCCCACTGAGGGATGAGAAAGATTGAGAGGCAACGGGACGCTCGTGCACTTCTGGTGGGACCGTCAAATGTACCACTTTGGGGAAGAGACGAGCAGTTTGTGACAGAGTCAGACGTGCACTTCACATGCCATCCAGCTCCCCTGCCCTTCGGAACTTGCCCAGGCAATATACAGGTGTGTTCACACAGAGACTTGTAAATGAATGTCTTCGGCCATTACTCAAAACTGAACTGGATAAACCTAAATGTCCCCCAACTGATGAACAGATAAAAAACTGCGACACAGTGGGTATGGCTCAGCAATAAAGGTGGGGCGGACAACTGACACTCACAAAAACGTGGGCAGGCCTCAAAAGCACACGCCGAGCGAGGTGGCGACAGAGGTCTGCTCAGTGACCACCCAGGACCTGGGTGTGGAGTGGGGTTTGACTGGCAAGGGGACCAAGAAAACTCTGGGGAAATGTGCTGTACCTTGATTGTGATGTGCTCACACAGTTATATAGATTTGTCAAAACTCATCAAAATATACACTTAAAAATTGGACCATTTCATTGTATATAAATTAAACCTCAATAAAGTTCATTTACAGAAAAAGACACTTAAAAAGTAAAGGGTAAACAATAAAAAGATCAATAAAGTACTTAGAAAATAAATTTAAAAAATTATCTTAGAACATAGAAGAAATGACCCAAAAAGAAAAAGAAGAGGAAGAGGAGAAAAAATAGGTGAGAAATTATGGACTCGTAGAGGATATGTCCAGGATGTTTAACTTCATGTACACAGACATTCCAGAAGAAGAGAACAGAGAAAATGGAAAGTTCTTAAATACAAATAAAAAACTGTAGAAAATGGAAGGTCTCCTCTAGCATAGAGAAGGGTGAATAAAAAGATCCCCATTTAGACCTGTTCTTGTGAAATATCAGAATATTAGGGACAGAGGTTTCAGAAGCATCAGAAGATAAAACTCATGACTCCTCCAAAGGAATGGCTGTCAAACTGTCAACTGTGAGGTAATGACCGAGCTGGGCCTTCAAAAGGCTGAGGAAAAATCTGGGATCTAGAAACTGACGCCAAGTTATGAGTGCAAATTAAAAGCCTTTTTAGAAACAGAAAGACATCCCCTTCTGAGGACATGCTTGAAACGTACTTCAGCATATGAAGCTGGAACCAAGTACAGGGAAAGCGAGGGACTGGTGGGCCACGCGTGGCGTCTGCAGTGACAGCCAGGCAGCAGGTCTGGACAGAGACCGGGGCTCGGAGACAACTCCAGGGGAAAAGACAGGCTTTGCAAGCTTCTACAACCTACAAGCAAAGCATGAAAAAGCATTTTCAACCCATTCAATCTGTAAAGACCAATCCTGACAATACTCAAGCATAAGTTTGGGTGATGCAAGGTGGGTGGAAGTGGGAGACGCAGAGGAAAGGCCAGGACCCCTGTCTTCCGTTGAGGGGAAAGAACTCCATGCCAGCCAAAGCTTGCAGGACGAGATGCAGAGGTTTAAGACTGTGTGTTGTTTAATGCCACACAGGCACTGAGGACAAACGTACAAGAGTGACAGAATCAGGAAGGACGCGAGAGGAGACACGAGGGTAGGGGAGCACGTGTCCTCTACCCTCAGCCACTGAGGTCCTGGCCGGACTCACGCTGCACGCCTACTCTCCCCTCACCGTCCTCCTTGCACTCACCTTAAGCTCCTGTCCTGCCTCCTTGCTGTTCCTCCAGACGGCCAGGTTCGTCCCTGCTCAGGGTATTCGTACCTGCTGAGCCAGTAGAGACAGGCTGGGCAGCAGAGATTCCACAGAAGCCCATCCACCCCAGCCGCTCTGAAACTCAAGGGTTAGCCCCAGTTCTGAAGGTCCCTTGCTCACCTGGCCCACGAGAGCAGGGAATTCATCTTCACTCCCTGGTGTTTTGTAAGAATGGTGTGGCGTTCCCACGTGCTCTGTCTCATTCCTCAAAGTCAACACGTTATATCTTATAACTTCATCACTTGGTTGAGGTGTTTTGGTCAAGTTTTTCCACCACGAAGTTATTAATCCCTTTGTAATTAAAAAGTATCTTGGGGGAGATATTTGAGTAGGAAGCTGTCTCAAAACTTTTGGCCACTAATCTTAGAAATCACCAGTAGATCTTGTTGGGACAAGTATTACTGTGGTGTTTGCCTAAATGTTGAGTTTCTATTTCTCTCATTCCTACTATATCTATTGGAATATTTTTGTAAGGAAGGCCTGTTCTTCCTCCCTCACTTATTCTTTTTTCTTTTTGGCTGCCACACATGGCTTGTGGGATCTTAGCTCCCCACCCAGGGATTGAACGCAGGCCCTCTGCAGTGAGAGTGTGGAGTTCTAGCCACTGGCTCACCAGAGGGTTCTCTACTTACTATTTTTTTTTTAATATCACTAGGGACTCGTGGATACTTACATTATTCTCTAACTCACAACCCAACAGTTTTGTTATTACTTTTGCTAGTCACATAGTTCCAGCTTTGGCCACTAGGAGCTCCTTCAGGTCGGCTCCTGAGTCCCGATCCTTTTTGGAGCCATTCCTTACTTTCTGGCAATGCAGGACTTTCCAGGCTCGCCTTGGACTTTCCCTGACCTAGCCCTGGCTTCGGTTACTTCTTCAAGAAGCCCAGGTATGTGTGTGTGGGTGGACTTCGAGCCTCTCCACCCCAGGCCCACAGGAAGGAAAGAGGGTGTGGTGAGAAGGAGGGGCACTCCTGCCTCGCCCACTTCTCCCGCCCTATTCTTCCCTTCAGGAAGGATGTTGTTAACAGGTGCGGTGGGCTCTTCACGGACTGCGCCCCGCTGGGCCCCTGTCAGGACCCCCAGTTGTGCCTGAGGTACAGAGTCTGTACCCAGAGGGGCATGGCTGGGTCCCAGAGCGTCACCACAAGGGGATACTCGCCCACTGACAAAGGTGTCTGTGAGCAGCACCCCCGCCCCCGTCCCCTCCCAATCGCTGGGGGCTGGGGGACGTGGGAAGGGAGCCCAGTCGGAGGAATGGGAATACAGCCCCTGTCGGCTCGAAGACGTTCTTACTGAGTCACAAACCTAGGATACGAAAAATGAATTTTTTTCCAGGTCGTTCTGGTACTGTTTGTTTCAATTCCGACGTTTTATCGAGCAAGTATCAAAACGTGCAGCTCAAACTGGCTTAAGCTAAACAGGTTTCGGCGACGTAACCGAGAAGACGTGGCTGGACCGCAGGTGCCGTTTGACGAGCCTCCTGGCTCCATTTCGCCTCAAGAAAGCGACGGCGACAGCACGCCGCCCTGGCCGGAGGACCAGCCCCTCAGCGCTTAGACGTCAGCGCGGCGCGCCGCTCGGCGGCAGGGTCCGGGCGGGCGCGCGCGCGGCCGGGCCACGTGACCCAGGGCGGCCAATCAGGGCTCCGGCCGCCTCCGGGACGCAACCCCGCCGGCGCCCCCGACTGGCCGAGTCCGGGCCACGTGACCGCGCCCCCGCCGCAAGGGCCGCTGGGAGGACGGCTGCCGGGCCCCCGGTGCGGCGGGGCCGGGCGCCGACGCGGAGGTCGCGCGAGCGCGGCCCGCGGTGCTGGTCGCACTTCCTTTTCGGGCGGCGGCGGCGCGCGCCTGGAGACGCGGAGCTGCGGGCGGGAGGGGAGGCCGCGCACCCCTCGAGAGGGCCGGGCCCGCGGGCCCGAAGCCCGTCAGCTCCCGCAGCTGCTGCGCAGCCAGCGTCGCAGCGTCGCGTGCCCCGGGGCTGGAGCCCGGCCGCCGGGACCCCGGGCTAAGACGGAGCGGGCCGGAGAGACCTTGTCGCTGAGCGACACGGTCGTCCTGTAGGGACTTTATACACCAAAGCGAGACTCCTAATGTTGGTTTCGCCGTTAAATGCCACCAAGGATTCCAAGCCACGTGAAATGTTCACAGGAGTTTCTGAAAGGTCAATTCCATCCGGTTAAGCACGGGAAGAGGTACAGGCTAAAGCACTTCCACGAGAGGCGTTAGTTGCTAAAGGTGTCCTCGCAGACGAAGACCAGGGCCACCGGGAGAGTCGTTTCCTTTGGGCTTGCCCGCCGCAGCCTTGGCCAGCTGGAGCCGGCGAGCAGCGAGACCGATGTGTGTGCGCTTGTGAAACCCCGGTACGCAGGGCCTTTGACAGTTGATCGGGAGGGTGAAGACCTCAACGCAAAACGCCTGTCAGTGGGAGGCTGGAAGAGGGCCAGCGTTCTGGCCCTTTTGAACAGTAGTTTAAAAGGCCACCGTCGTCCCCATTTTTACAGTTGCCAGTTTCATCACTTTTCTTCAGTCTCAGTCTTAGCCAAAACTGTCAATTCGGTTTTTAGGGAATAGAAATATAAAGGAACTAATGTCATCGTAGAGGACAAAAGTGCCATCAGTTAGGCAGGAAGACGGCACCTAGACTTCTAAATGAACTTTTTGTCTGTAGTTACCATGTGTTGTCATCCAACCAGGGCACTGGTTGCCTCTTTATACCAAGACGTTGAGAAAACTCCTAAGAACAACAGAGCAGGTGCTTTTGCTTTGGGACTAGTTCCAGACCTGTGTCCCAGCCAGCTCCTAAAGCCATCATTTGCTTATAGAAAGAGTCACAGAAAAGCAGCTTAGACCATTGAGGGTTCAGGGCCAAAGGAGAGGGGCTGAGAGGGCAATGCTTGAATGGAGGCTACAGCCTCCCTGCTGAGATACTAGTTGTCATGTACTAAACCCCTGCCATTAACATTATAAATGACTCAAGTCTGGAAAACAAGAAGAAAAAAAGTGTATCTAAAGCCAGTCACCCTAAGTACCACCCAGTAATTGCTCCTCTTGTCTGCATCACACAGACAGTGCCTGGGTGTCTGGACATCACTGACTGTTTAGAGTCCTGGAAAATGGGGAAAAGTCAGGAAGAAAGATTTATCTTTAGAGAGGATTTAATTTTCCAGGCTGGTTGTAAGGTAACCTAGTGGAGAGGCAAGCCTTTGGTAACGCAACACCATACTTCCTGCCTGGAGGAGGCAGCATCTGAGAGCACTTAGTCTTAGCTGTTGACTTCCAAACTCAACCAATGATTGTTTCTAACGTTTTGATACTTTCAGTTATGAAAAAGTTCACACAAGACACACACACACCCCTAGAGCAGAGAGGAACAGGTACCTAAACATCGGTCACTGAATCGGTGGTTGAGAGAACCGTGGAACGGCTTTGCCTGCTCTAGAAGTCCAGCAGAAGATGCACTCCTCACACCTGGCTGGCTGCAGACTAAGGTCTGGGTGTGCCACCCGCCTCGCAGTGCTTGGTGCCTTTTGATCGCTGTCTTCTGTTGTGTGGATGTACTACAGTTTGTCCATTCATGACGTCTGGACATTAGGGTGCTTTCCGGTTTGGGGGTGGAATAAAGCGGCTATGAACACCTGGGCACAAGTCTTTGCATTTTCATTTCTCAACGAGACAAGTTTTTGGTAAAAGTTTTGCTTCATCCTGAACGTCCTTCCCTGGAATTGTGCTGTTTACACAGAAGAAACATGGGCTGACAGGAGCCAAGATCATCACCCACAGTCAATTTGGATTTCTAATTTGGCAGTTAAGTCTCAGCTGAGATGTGCTTTTGACTAGGGAACACATGCATAAGAAAAGTAAATTCAAAGGTACTAAGAGGCACAGACCCAACTTCCAGTCCAGTCCCTCAGCCCTACAGGTGCCCTCCTCAGATGACCCCACCCTACCAGTTTCTTCTGTAACCTTCTAGAAATGTTTTCTGCACATAAAGCATATATAGGCAGCTCCTCTCCTTTCACATACAGTGCATTCGTTTTTTCAAAAATTACTCATCTGGCTGGCCCAGATCTTAGCTGAGGCTCCGAGACCTTTGATATTCATTGCAGCACGGGGGACCTCTAGGTGTGGCGTGCGACCTCTTGGTTGCAGCGTGTAGGATCTAGTCCCCTGACCAGAGATTGAACCCCGGCTCTCTGCATTGGGCGTGCAGAGTCTTGGCCACTGGACCACCAGGGAAGTCCCTCATACACAGTGTAGCGCTCCTTGCTTGTTACAATGCATTTTAGAAGTTTGATTCCATACTGGGACATATCTGGGCTGTCTCTGGCTGCTAAAAGCTAAGTGTTTCATCTTCAGCCAACCAAGTCACCCCTAGAAGGATGTCCTGTTTTCATGTAGATCATGGAAAGATTTTAAAAGGAAGTAAAACTTGTTTTTGAACCACAGCATGAGTTGAGGGAAACAGATAAATTACCTTTAAGAAAATAACCTTTTGAGCTTCTTAAATTCAGGAAATGAAACCTTGGGTTGAGCAAAAATTTCCTAGATACGGCATCACCAACACAATCCATAAAAGAACAAATTGAAAAATTAGACTTCTGGGAATTTCCTGGTGCTCTAGTAGTTAAGACTTGGCATTGTCACTGCAGAGGGCCAGGTTCAATCCCTGGTTGGGGAACTAAGGCTCCATAAGCCGTGAGGTGTGGTAAAAAAAAAAATTAGTACCCCTTTATAGGCTAAGATTGGGTCAGGTGTCCTGATTCACTGCAACACTGCCTCTGGATAGTTCCCTGAATGGTGCACAGAAGCAAAAGCGCACCAGTAATGCCGCCACAGCAGCAGGGCTGGACAGCGGTGGGGGGCACCCAGCCCCAGCCTTGAGGGAGGGCAGGGGTCGAGGATGTGGTGACCTCCTAGCCAAGCTCCCTGCTGTTTACTTTTGGCTCCCGTGACACTGCCTGGCCAGAGGCAGAAGATGGGGCTTCTTGCTGGACGTGAAAACGTGTACTCAGGGCAGGAGTCCTGGCCTGCTGTCTCTGGTTCGGTAGGTCTGGACTGAGGCCAGATAACATGCGTCTCTGACAGGTTCCAGGTGGTGCTGAGGAAGGACATGCAGAGGCCGCAGAGGGCAGCCGTGGAGCTGGGGGAAGAGCATCTGATGGCATCCACCATCCCCGTAGCCATCGACCCAAATGGGGTTTGGAGAGGAGCTGCGCCTTCAGGGACTGGAAGGGCACAGGAGGGGGTGTCCCTGCCATCAGGGGTTGCACCGCCTGGGCTGCGACCACCCGGGTCTGTGTGCGGGCTCAGCGCTCAGCCTCGCTTCAGGCCGACCCCACCGCAGGGCAAGCCCTTGGAAGCGACGCCCTTGTCTTCCTTGTTTGGAGAGCCTGCCACCGGGTGTCCACAGAGGGTGCCTCAAGGAGCAGCGAGAACCCCTCAGTCCAAAGGCCCAGGACTCCTGAGGCCGGTCACCGTGAGGTTAAGTCTGAGGGAGAAGTGAGTCTCAATCTCAGTTACCAAAACACACAAGGACAGGCATACAGAATAATTACAATAAATATTTTAGGTTATATTTTCAAATTCCAAAGCATAAATGTTAATTTTCGATTTTTGGAAAAAATAGAGCATTTTCTTTTCTTGTGTTAACATAAATACTTGGCTTATGGAAATAATGCTTAAAATGAAGTCTTTTAGGCACTTGGGAATAGAAAGTGCAGGAAAATACAACAGTTTTACTGCACTGCCACGTACAAGAGCAACCAAAACTACGTCTGATTAAATATCTTATTTTCAACACTGTCAGCATTACTGATCTAAGAAAAAATACTGTGACCAAAGACAACCCACATAGCATTTTAAAAGCGGAAGATTTTGCCGATAACAGTCCTTAAAACTTCAAATTCTTTTCAGTCTCTTCACTGAAATATAAAGTTTCACTAGACAGAACCCAAAGAAGAAACGTTTCTTCTTTTGTTTTTAAACAACATTTCTTTTTAATCACCTTAACTTTTTTCTTTATAAACACTGAAGAACTTTCTTGGTGGGCATTTAAGTAAGAAAGAACCAATCACCCATGAACCTAGCGCACGCAGCCTAAAGAAACACAGTGTGTGGATTAGGCTGCCAGTGTGAGTGGCCGACATTTAATCTGAAGTTGGCTGTCGATTTCCGGCAGACCTCTAAATGAACTGTGCGAGTACGACCTAAACCACAGGAGCCACTCAGAGAGAGTCATTTCAAAAACTGATGGGTGCTGAAAACTGCCCCAGGAGGCGCGGGCGGGTGTCCAGGGGATACACTCTTCCTGCCGTCAAGGCTCTGCTTGGGAGGGTCCTCGCTGCTGGCTGACGGGTGCCCAGGAGTCCCAGCCCGGGTGGGGACGAGGGCTTCGTGTCCGCGCCCCTCCGGCCGCCGTGCTGAGGCTCTGCTCCCGGGGCTGTGGTCACTGGGCGGGTGGCAGGGTCTGCAGATGCTGCAGGAGCTGCTCACAGTAGGTGGGCACACGGTGCTTGTGGAGGACAGCCTCCGTCTCCCTCACCAGAAGGTCGGGGAAGAGGACACTGCCTGCTTTGAGGGCCTCTGCAAAGCAGGAGAACACTTTCGTGATGCCAGAAATAAAGACTAAGCCAACCTTGGCTTCATATTAAAGGTACAACAGCCATAAAGAGTGGCTGCAGGGCAAGGGGAGTGACGGGGGTAAGGAGGGCGCTGCACAACGGTTATGTCAGTTCTCGAGAAGACACGACGATCTTCATGCATGAGCCTCGTGACAGAGGGTCACACTATGCGAGGCCAAACTGACAGCTGTGAGGAGAAGCAGATGAACCCACTATTGTGCGGGAGACTCCCACACACCCCTCTCAGAAATGGGGAGACGCAGCAGGCAGTCGGGTAAGGCAGAATCCAGGAGCACCAGCGATCAACTGAGTCTCTATAGATCGTCTCATCCAACACCAGCAGAATTTACATTCCTCTCAGCTCCTATGGAACATGTTCCAAAACAGACC
Organism: Antilocapra americana; assembly: GCA_007570785.1. NCBI lineage: Eukaryota > Metazoa > Chordata > Mammalia > Artiodactyla > Antilocapridae > Antilocapra > Antilocapra americana. Next base: position 4,889,516 of record ML662479.1, read on the forward strand.
ACGATCAGGGCCGTCACACACCTTGACCAGGAATCCTATAATCTCTGCTCTCAGACCACAGTGGAATTAAACTGAGTCAGTAACAAAGAGATAACTGAAAAACTCCCAAACAGCTGGAGATCATACAACACATCTCTGAATACCACAATGGTCAAAGGAGAAATCTCAAGAGAAAACATATTTTTAACTAAATGAAAATACAACTTATTTGCAAACGATGCAACCAACAAGGGACTAATCTCCAAAATGTATATATAAATGACTCATACAACTCAACTGCAAAACAATAACCCAATCAAATGATGGCAGAAGTTCTAAACAGACATTTCTCACCAACAAGCACATGAAAAAATGCTGAACATCACTGATTATCAGAGAAATTCAAATCAAAACTACAATGAGGTACCACATCACACTGGTCAAATGGCCATCATTAAAGTCTGCAAACAATAAACGCTGCAGAGGAGGTGGAAAAAAGGGAGCCCTCCTACACTGCTGTGTGTGTGTCCTCAGTCGTCTCCGACTCTGCGACCCCATGGGCTGTAGCCCGCCAGCCTCCTCTGTCCATGGGATCGAGCAAGAACACTGGGGCGGGCGGCCATTTCCTCCTTTGGGGGATCTTCCCGACCCGCGTCTCCTGCCCTGGCGGGCGGATGCTTTACCACTGCGCCACCCGGGAGGCCCACTATACTGCTGGTGGGAACGTCGACTGGTACAACCGTCTCGGAGAGCAGCATGGGAATTCCTTACAAACCTGAAAGGAGAGCTACCATGTGGTCCAGCAACACCGCTACTGGGTGTGTCTCGGGAGAACACTCATCCGAAGAGGCACGTGCGACCCAGCGTCCACAGACAGCCTGAGTGTCCGCGGCCAGAGGAGCCGGGACACACACACGTGCGCAGGCGCGCACACCAGAACACGACTCAGCCACAGAGGGACGCAACAGCGCCACGGATGGACCTAGACTGGACGTCGAGCGAGTCGGAGGGAGACGAGCGTCACATGACGCCGCTCCGGGTGAGCCCTGAAAGGCTACGCAGATGAGCCTGTTTACAGACGGACAGACTGTGGTTGCTAGGAGGGAAGCGGGGACGGAGAGACTGGGGGATCGGGATCGCCAAGGGCACGTTACGATGAAGCCTTGAAGAGCAACCCAACTAAAAAAGGGGCCGCAGACCTTAACAGACACCTCAGCGAAGGGGAGACACAGACTGAGCCTGCGAGAAGACGCCCACAGGCGACGCCGCCAGGGAGATGCAAGTTACAAGGGAGATGCAAGTTACAACGAGGAGCGCCCGGCACACCCGTCGGGATGGCCGGGCCGGCGCGCCGCCTGCCGGCACAGCGTGGAGCCGCGGGCACTCAGCGGGGGAAGAACCCGCCTGCAGCGCGGGAGGCCTGGCTGGATTCCCGAGTCGGGAAGACGCCCTGGAGGAGGGAACGGCCGCCCACTCCAGTATTCTTGGGCCTCCCTTGCGGCTCAGCTGGTAAAGCATCCGCCTGCAGCGCGGGAGATGCGGGTTCAATCCCTGGGTCGGGAAGATCCCCTGGAGGAGGGAATGGCCGCCCGCTCCAGCAGAGTCGGGCACGCCGGAATGACCTTCACTTTTCACTTTCAAACATACTCTTAGCATATGAGCCAGCAATCACAACCTTTGATATTTATCCAAAGGAGCTGAAAAACTTGCAGAAAACCTGCACACAAACGTTTAGAGACACTTTATACAATATCATCACAATTTGGAAGCGACGGAGATGCCTCTGTAAAGTGATCTGCTGCTGCTGCTGCTAAGTCGCTTCAGTCGTGTCCGACTCTGTGCAACCCCATAGACGGCAGCCCATCAGGCTCCCCCATCCCTGGGATTCTCCAGGCAAGAACACTGGAGCGGTTGCCATTTCCTCCTCCAGTGCATGAAAGTGAAAAGTAAAAGTGAAGTCGCTCAGTCGTGTCTGACTTGTAGCGACCCCATGGACTTCAGCCCACCAGGCTCCCCTGTCCATGGGATTTTCCAGGCAAGAGGACTGGAGTGGGGTGCCATTGCCTTCTCCGGTAAAGTGATCAGTGAAGATATAAATAAACTGGTTCACTCAGACGAGGTATTAGTGCTAAAAAATGAGCCCTCACACCATGAAAAGGAACCTCACTCAAGTGCCTACTGCCAAGTGAAAAAGTCCAAGTGAAAAGGCTTCATGCCACACGATTTCAAGAACGTGACATTCTGGAAAAGGCAAACCGCAGAGGCGGTGAAGAGGAGTGGCTGCTGAGTCTAGGAGGGACAGGGAGACGGACGAAGGGGGGAGCACCGAGGGTCTTCAGGGACTACGTGCCACGCTGTCATGTGGGGTACACATGCAGACCAGCAGAAAGCTTGGCACCCGGGGCCCTGATGTAAACCGAGGACTCAAGGACTGACATGTCCCTGCGGGCTTGCTGACCAGAGAATGGCACCCAAGGGCCTGATGTAAACCGAGGACTCAGGGGCCGACGCGTCCCCGCGGGCTCACTGACAGGAGCACAGCACCCGGGGCCTGATGTAAACTGAGGACTCAAGGACTGACGTGTCCCTGCGGGCTCGCTGACTGGAGCACACGCATCCGGTGCCCCGACATAAACTGAGGAGTCAGGGACACGTGGGGTACACGTGCACACCAGCAGAAGGCACGGCACCCGGGGCCCAACGTAAACCGAGGACTCAGGGGCCGACCGTCCCTGCGGGCTCGCTGACTGGAGCACAGTGCCGTCAGGGGGGTGTCAGCCACGGCTGAGCACGCGCGTGTGCGGCAGTCTCTGCACCCCTGCTCATGGTGCGGGGTCTGCAGGAACAGGGAGGGTGACGTCTGGTCAGGAGCCCCTGGGAACACATGTGCTGGCCCCTGGTGCAAAGCAAGACCACCCGTCAGGCGAGACCACTCGTCCGTTTGCAGCTGCTGCTGCTGTGAGTAGTGAGTAGTTTCCAAGTCACCCCGAACAAGCTGCCTCTTGTCACCGCAACAGCTGCAGCGCCAGCCAGAGGCCCCCGTGTGGGGAGAAGGCTCTTACCAAGGACAGCGCCCTGGACGGCGCGCTCCGGGTCGTCGAGGTACACGAGGAGCTCGCGGTACAGGTGCCGCACACTGCTTTGATAGCAGCACTTCGAGGCCTCACTCTGGACGCGCTGCAGCCAGGTGACCAGGGCGGAGGTGGCCGCCAGCCTCACATCATTGGAAACATCGTCCAGGCGCTTTAAGAGTTCTGGGGGCAGGGGTGGAGACAAGAGTGTGAGCAGAGGTTCTGGGGCAGGCGTTCACAGCTAGGTTCCCAGCACCCGTCTTGGGAAACCGACTCGCAGGTGCTGGGGAAGGGGTGTCCTGGCGCCCTTGGCTGCTCTGGCCCAGGGCAGACTCTGTGGACACCGAGTGGAGGCGTGATCGGGCGGCCTGGGAGTCTGCGCCCTCTGACCCGTAGGGTGGCCTTGGGGTTCCTCAGCTCCGGGATGCTCAGGCTCAGAGTCACTCACAGGCATCATGCCCTAGCCATCCCATTTTCCCTGCAGGGCAGATGGCACGGGAAGGGTGTGTGCTGACCCTGCTCTCTGCCCACAGCAGCTCTGAGGATGAAGGGGAGGGCTGGTGACATGACGGCCACAAGGACGCTGGCTGTTTCTGTTCAGCTTCCAGGACCAGACGTCCAGGGGGGACGCTCCTTCCCGAGGGGTAGGAATGCTTCCCGTGACTGGGAGACTCGAATCAACGGGTGCTTTTCCCTCAGAGTCCACACGAGATGCCGGCCCCACGACTGGCGTTTTCTAGAGACTTGGCACTGCCCCCCTCAGGTGCTCCCAGGGTTCCTGTGCTCCCATTTGCATTTTTCTCAACTTCTTTTTTTTCACTTTCTATGAAAGTTCATTCTGAAATGTGCAACAGTTTCCAAAACAACATTGGTTCTAAGCTGTTGGCAGGGAATCAGGTGCTCACACAGTGGTGGATTCAGGATTATCATGGCCTTGGGCACAGGGACAGCTGACTCCTCTTTCTGTGGGAACGCCTGTCCTCCTCACCTGCCTGCTGGCACCTTCAGGCTAGACATGGTGGCATCCGGCACCCTTTCCACAGAGCCTGCAGCCGGAAGTGCTCAGCTGGCTTTGAAGGCTGTTATCTTTGCAGCCTTCTGTGGATATGCCGCAGAGGGCCTGTGAGCCCTTCCAGCGAGGGCACACTCACAGGCCCCGAGGTCCTCAGCTGCAGGCCCGCCCCCAGCGAACCGCCGTGCTTGGGCCGCACTGCACTCGAGTGTCTGGGACTCACTGGTGGTTAGGCTCCAGGAGGCAGTGACACAGAGCACGTGAGGCAGGAGCCCTCACACCCAGGGCGCAGACCCTGCTGCTGCAGGGCAGCCCCCCGGCTCCCGTGGGCGTCTGAGCTCCCACCCCCAATTCTGGTCCACAAGATGCCTGTCTTGTTTCTCATGTTACATTGCGTACTCGGTGATGTCATACCCACCAGGCCATGTATAGACTCAGCACCAACCTGCCCTTAAATCAGAAGCAGCATTTCTGGTTCTTCCTCTGACAGAAACAACTGTCAAATACACACATATGACTAGGGAAAGAAAAATGCGTACCAGGATAAATCCTGATGAATTTATCTGGATCAGTCCCACCATTAGAGGTCTTTAGAAACACATTAACGATCCGGCACGAAGTCAATCGAGTCATCTGAGAATCTTCTTCCAGGGTGGTCAGAATTTGAGGCATCAGTGTTTCCTGCATGTCCTGTATCTGCAATAAGAAACCACGCAAGCTGTGGGTTGTGGCTGGACAGAGACTGCCACGCGTGTGCCATGTGCATCGCCTGTAACTGGAGACCTGGTTTTGATGCAACCATCACAGAGTCTGGAACACTATTCTGAAATTTCTATGTAAAAAGTAGACTTGAGTCTTGATTTTAAATCCAGATAATCTGAACACTGATCAGCTGATTCTTAAAAAATCTGTTATTCATAAAGTCTTAGGCATGGATCCTACACAGTCCACTACTTGCTAGCAAAACTGGGTATCCTGCCCAGTAAAGTTTAGGGGACGTTTTTGTAAACATTGTTACAAATTAATTTGGCTGTGCTAGCTGCAACATGCAGGATCTTCAGCTGTGGCACGCGATTCTTAGTTTCGGGGATCGAACCCAGGCCCCTGCATTGGGAGCATGGAGTCTTAGCCACTGGACCACCAGGAAGTCCCCAGGGGGACGTTTTAACCTAACTAACGGCCGTTCAGGCATCACACTGTTTTCCCTGCTTCTACTGTTCCCTCAATTCCCCCTCTAAATGGGATGTGAACACAAACACTCAAGACAGACCCTGTGATGAAGCCCTTTCCTCATGAATGGTAGCACTCACCTGAGAGGACCCCAGGTGACCAGGGACACCCAGACCCACCCCACCCCCGCCCCCAGGCCCGCCCTCGGTCTGCCTGGGGCCACCTGCTGCAGCTGTCAGGACAGGCGACTCAGGCGCCAGGGCACATCCCCTTCCCTCCTGGGCCTGGGACGCATGGGCCCTACCTGCCCGTCCGACAGGACCCCGCTGCTGACAAGCGCCCAGAGGCAGGACACGGCCGCCGTGCGGATGGCTGCGGCCGTCCTCCCGGCATGCCACTGCAGGTTGGGGACGAAGACGTCCTGGACCAGGGTGTCCAGGTAGCTGTGGAGCTGCCTGGAGTGGAAGGAGAGAGTGGGTGGGGGGCATTTAGACGCCCTGAACACAGCGCTTCTGTCTGGGAAATGGATGGCGCTGAGGGAAAAGGCCAGAGCAAACAGCAGAAACGAAACACTGGACGCTGAGCAAGAGCCCTGCTTCTCAGGGACACGGTTTCAGAGGGGCATGGGGTTCTCCCACGGCTGCATGTGGGCTCCTGCTGCCTCTCCCGGGGCGGACCCCAGGGCTGCTGTATATTCCAGCCTCCCTCCCACCTTGCGGCTGAGGGGCTGCCTTGTCCACCACCCTCCCGGAGTATCGTTGGGATGGCAAGTCACTCCAAGGGCAGCGACCTTACAAAGACAGGCCTTGCAGTTCCTGAGATGATGTGGAGTCCCTCTGACCACACCCACCGCCTCAACAGGAAGGCACCTTGGCTGTGCCCACGGTCCCACCTACCAGGACACCGGGAGACGTGGACATTCCCGACAACACGGTTGGGGCCCTCCCTCTCAACACGCCGAAAGGACAAACACAATGCAAAACGAAAAACAGGATCCCGGGCCAAGCCCCACCGACTGGCCTGGCTACCCTGCACCATGGAGCCACATTGAGGCCTCATCAAAGGCCAGGGGAAAGCCTCGGTTCTTCCTACAACTCCCCTGCCCCACAGGCCTCTGCTGGTGGCGCAAAACTTATTCTGCTGAACAAATGACCCATGCATGTGTCCCGCGGTCGTTCCCGAACGGGCTGCTCAGGCTGCTCTGGCGGCCCTGCCTCCAGCAGCGGCGCCGTGCCCCAGGACCTCCAGCAGGGGGCGCTCCAGAGCCGCGGCGCAGGCGGACTCGGGCCTCTCAGGATTTCGACCGGCTCGAATTCCTTTAGCACAGAGCCGCTGTTTCCCGAGAAGTGATCTCTGAAGTGATCTCTGGAGAGGTCGGTCTCGCGTCCTAGCTGAGGTGGCCCACACGACGTGGCGACAAGGGCCTGGGGCTGAGTGCTGGCCACGAGGGACGGGCAGCGGCCACCCGCGCTGCTTCTGACTCCCGTGAGACGCCGGGAGCAGGGAGCGCAGCGGGTTCCCACCGGAGTCCGCCTGCGCGCGGAGCACACGCGGCACCTGAGCTCCGAGGGGAGCTCTGTAACGTCCGCGCCAGGGGCCGGCTCCGCGTCACGGTATGACGTGAGGGGCCGGCTCCGCGCGAGGGGTCGGCCCCGCGTCACGGAATGACGTGAGAGGATCAGGCCGCGCGAGGGGCCAGCTCCGTTGACGTCTGGGCGCCCAGCGCGGGGAGCAGCCCTCTATCACCCAGCGAGTCCTGTTCCAACCCCGGCGCCCCCGCCCTCTGTCGTCCGGCTGTGAGGTCCTTCTAGGGTGGGCTGGGCCAGGGTGGGGACAAGGGGTCCCTTGTTGTGTTTGGCGCCACGATTTGACAATCCTGAAGTTCAAAACCAAGCAGGTGTTGTTTCCCAAAGTCTTTCCTGCCTGTAAAGCAGCTAACACTTTCACTACATGGTTGAAACTGAGCGACTTTCTTTCCACAGGAAGCCTCCGAGTGCAGTTTCCTGAGGGAGTTCAGTCCACCACGGAGGCTTCTTTCCTGGGGATTCACTGTCCTCGGGGAGCAGGGAGCAACTGGGCTGTGGGTTCTCTACTCAAGGGATGGTGCCAGGGACGACTCCCTACCTTCTATGGTCTCTCCTAACCCCTGAATCCTTTGCAGTCAAGTAGGAAGTAAAACTTCCTGCAATGTGATGGGCTGGCTAGAGGCCCGACAGCAGAGATCAGAGAAACCTCCAGAGAGGCGAGGTCTGAATGCTGACCTGTTATTTCCCTGGGAAAGTCCAGGACAGGCCGACTGCTGAGATCTGCTCTCTCAGATTCCAAAGAGCTCACAGCATCTCGCTGCCTGCCGTGCATCCTGCCAAGGGCTCTGCTACGACTTGTGTCCTGCCCCGTGCTCCCCTCCCCTCCGAAGCCCCGAGTTGGAGGCCCGGGTGTTTACTGCCTCCAGTCTCTCTGGAGAACATGCATTTCCTAAGCTCTAAACTCCGTGGTCATTCAATCAACTCTGTGAGGCTTGAAAGGCACCAGAAGCTGTGTAGAGCTGAGCACAGTCATGCATAAACCATCAGGAGTTAATGTTCCTGAAACTTTTACATTCAATGGAATTTTAATGACCACAAACACAGCTTTGATTCAGCATCTCTGTGTGGTGCACTTGTGGCTAGCACCGCGCTGTTTCCCTTGGACAGTGTGTTGGGGTGGAGTGAGGGGGCCGCATGACAGCAGGGCCTAGAGTGCAGGGTCAGCCCAGTTCCCACGAGACCTCAGTGTCAGGGCCGGTGGGGGACGACCCAGCCCTAACTCGGCGCTGGGGGAAGCGTGGAGGCAGAGCGACCTACCCCTGTGAATCCACCGTCTCTGGGGCTTCCAGCAGCACTCCCGTCAGGGTGGAGAAGAGCTTCAGGCGCAAGACTGGGTCTCTGGCTGGCTGGAGGCAGCTCCTGAAGATGGGGACCAGCTGGGGCAGGGCTTCTCCGAGCGCAGGGCCTAGAAGACAGGCGCAGCAGGAGGATGGGGAGATGGAGCCCTGTAGCCACGCTGGCCTCGAGAGAAGGCGTGCGGGGCACAGCGGGCAGGACACTCTCGGCTCCGGACGCCACGTGCGGCCTTGCCCCTTGAGCTGCCCCTGCCACTGCTCTAACTGTTCGCCATGTGAACTTTTTCTTCTCACATCTCGCCAAATTCTTACAAACACCGAAGTCAAGCAGTCATTTAAAGACCAATCGAAATCAACTACTCAGAGTATAAAAACTGCTGGATGTGTGCCCTGGACCTGGCAGCCGATGACCTTCCCACGCCTGTCACCCGACGGAGCGGCGGTGCCCTGGCCCTGAGCCTGGCAGGATCCCAAACGCAGCGACGCTGCTCAGGGCCTGGGCCCGCACGTGACGGGCTGACAGGGTTTCCAGGTCTGGATGTGAGTCACAAGCTGCTTTCCCCAGCAGGCCCTGCGCTGACCTGGGACGTGTGTCAGAAGAGACAAGGGCCAGCCTCAGGCCCTCTGGTTTATGCCTGGTCTGCTGATTCCGTACTCAGTCAGGACCTCAATCTATTCCGAGGCGTTCCCTCAGAGCCCAGGGTCAGAGTGGAACAAGTGTGGCTGGAGAAAGACTGCCCCCTCCCCTCCCACCTTCCTGTCTTCCTCCCCTGACCCCGGAACCCGCAGGGCAGGAAGCCGCTGGGCAGAGAGAACAGCACGCAGACACCACCGAAGAGCACGGGCTACACGTGGCACCACGCTGAGCCACGCTTTCAAGGTTTAACAGCAAAACGTGTGCTGGGCAGACTTTTACGACTACGTCACATAAATTCTTCACTATAACATTCTCAGTACTTTTTAAAATAAGGTTTTAAGATGGCCGATCTCCACAGGCGATAGTGATGATGAGTGAATGAAGAACTGGGCCCCAGCGCGAGGCCGACTGGGTGGTGCTGAGCAGCTCCGCCTGTCTGTGCGGAGCCTGAACCCAGCCCGGGCACCTGTCCAGGGCTCACCTGAGTGGGTGAGCACCACATCCACCTGCAGGAGCTCCACGGAGTGGCCGGTCCAGTCCTGGTGCGAGGCAGCCAGCCACTCCAGGAGGGGGCTCACGTGAGCTCGGAAGAGGTCCTGGCTGCTGTCCATGCCCTCTACTGCAGCCAGCTCGGCCAGCGTCTCCTGAACCTGGGGGAGCAGGTCACCGGCTGAGACAGTCAGCCTGAATGTGGGACTCACACACCCACTGGAGACCTGTCCTCACTACCTGAGGGACAGAGAGGCACTCAGGCACACACCCTGTGACCTGGGGTTCCCACATCCATGGCCCTCCCCTCTGCACAACAAATGAAACGGACAACCCCCATCTTGCACCACCCAGGGCAGGGCAGAGGGCTGGGGCAGCTGGACTCTTGTCTGCACAGAAGGGGACCAGGCAGCTTCAGGGACTGAGCTGAACAGACTTAAACCACAGTCACTGAAGGTTGGTCCAAGGCCCCCTCTCTGAGCTCGGTGCCTGACCAGACCACTGGCGACAGTGCGTCTGCTGCCCTGGGGGCAGAGCGGGGAGGGAGGACTGGACAGCGGAGTCAGTCGGTGCTGCCTCCTAGCCCCACACCCTGCCACCCCCAGCCTTGGTTTTAGGAACAGGACACACCCAGCACTCTGCCCGGATGCCCAGGGGCCTGAGTCTGGCCTGCAGACCCTCCATGAGGACCCACTCGACTTCTCTAACATAATGTTTATGGCCCTTTGGTGAAAAGCCGCCAGCTCAGACACGGGCCCTCCAGAGAGGGGGAGTTTAAAGAGACAAAACAAAATTTAGAAAGGCACTGGAGAAAGGGAAGGCAGTATGTGGGTGCCTCCTGGACACTGTGTAGGCAGAGAGGAGGAGAAAGAACCAGGGGGAGAAGCTGAGTTCTCAGCTCAGGGAGAAGCAGCCAGACACCCGTGTCCGAGTGGTCCTTGCAGGGGCGGGGAGCTGGACTGCTGGAGGTGTAACATTAAACAAGGAGCCAGGGGAGCGGAAGTGACTGGAAAGCTGGGCTGCAGCTGAACAGGGAAAACGTGTTTCCTCTCCTGTTATCTTTTAACCTCACTCAAATGCAGATTTATTAATGACTAGGGAGGCCTCCTTTCTTCTGTCTCTCTAAGATTAAGTAGCATCTTCACTCTAGGATACTGAAGTCAACTTCAGTGGGAAGGAATCTAAAATCCTGAGTCCCCCTGAGGACGACACACCCAAATGTTCTAGATTCTTTGGTCATCAGCTCGTTGGGCAAGCTCAAGACTTGGGAGTTTGAGAGCAGAGACTACGGATGACAGTCGCAGTCCAGGGGCTGCAGCGAAGCGGGAGGCTCCCCCTCACCTTGTCGCTGAGGCCCGTGGGCCCCCACAGCGCCAGGACGGTCACCAGCACTTCCAGGAGCGGCTCGCCGGCCCCTCGGCAGTCCTCCTGGCCCACGGACACCACGGCCTGCACGCACTGCAGCAGGCACTCACCGTACAGGCGCTGCGGAGAGAGCAGCATCGTGAGCCACCCCGTGCCCGCCCAGCAGCCCAGACGAGGCCCCGGCGGCCAGGCCCTGGAGCCACGGCGGACTGGGCCCAGGCTTCTGCACATCAGCATCGAGAGGGCGTCCCTCTTAACAGCAGGGAAAGCGAACCCCCGCTGAACCCAAGGATCACAGGTTCCGTGTGCAGTTCAGTGACACACACTAGAAGGGCAGGGGACCCTGGTCTGCTTCAAACGCCCCAGGCCTCCCGCCTCCAAAGTCAAAAGCTGCAGAGGGATGCGGCCAGGAGCCCCAGTGAACAAAAACAAATAAAATTCTATGACTCAAAAAACGCTTCCAGACTGATGGGAACACACGGTTGCGCCTTGGGAGGGCCAAGCCCATCTCTCACTTCCCAGGCTCCAGCCTCATCAATCGTGCAACGGGGCCGGAGTGGGCGTGGAACGGCCCCCACAGGAAAGACCTCCCACCTGTCTGCTCTGCTGCATTTCACAGAGGACAGAGGATCAGGACAGGGGTCATGTATGTAGGTCACATGTATGTACCCAGCGCAGTAGCCGGGACTTGCTCTGGTCCACCTCTGTGGGCACAGCCACCTCTGTTGAGCGTTAGCTGGTGCAGGGCCAGCTTCCCGCAGGCCTGCAAGGCGAGGGTAGATGCCCAGTGAGGCAAACCCTTGTTGCTCCAGAGACAGACAGAAGGGCCACAGTCCAATGCAGAGAGTCAAGGTTTAAAACCATCACGACCAAACAAAAACAAGGTTGTTATTTTTCCATCAATAGCAAATAATTATAAATTATTCCGAATGACTAAGTCTAACTACCTAGATTGTTTCAGCTTCAGATGTGATGGATTTACGGCTCAATTTAAGGCAATAAATTTGTAGCCACCAAGCACAGCTCCCAGTAATGGGTGCCAAATCAGGCTGCCTGCTGGAAGCCCTGCTAGGAGCCAAGCAGGGAAGTAAGGACAAGCTTGCTGTGGAGACGCTGTGTCCGAGAGGGGTGTGGGCCGAGAGGGTGGGGGCCTGCAGCTCTGGGTGCAGGGCCCTCTGCCCAGGGTCACTCACAGCAGAGCCATCCAAGGAACAGAACTGCCCTCGGTGATGAAAGCGCTCTACCCTATGCTGTCCAGGGAGGCCGCCACTGCCCACAAATACTGGGCACTCTGATTGTGGCCAGTGTGACCGAGGACGGCTTGTGCACCATGGAGGGTGGAGCAGAAAGGGCAGGGAGCACCTGGGCCCAACAGGACATCGGGGGCTGCACCCAGCTACCCTGTTGGTCGGCTCTCCCCCAGGCGCCTGAGGGACCGTAACTGTCACTGCCTACGAGTGGATGGCCCCAGCAGGGGACTGCGTCACCATGGAGAAGGGCTGGCTCTACGACCCCCACCCTCTCCCCTGCATGCTTACGTTTTCAGACCCCTGGCAGATGTGAGCCTGGGCCAGCTCCGTGGCAATGACCTTCACGTGTGGCCGCAGAGCCTCTCTCGGGCAGCCTCGGATGAGGGAAGCGAGGACCAGGAGGCCGGAGGGTGAGGGTGACTTCCTCAGCGTTGACAAGATCAGCTTCAGAAACACCTCCGGGCTGACGAAGGTGCCGACCAGCTCTGCAGATCTCACGCGCTGGGGGGGGGGGGGGGGGGGGCACTGAGGCTGCTGCCCCCGTCACCCCAGCAACACTGCTCGGCATCTGCCTCGCACACTCTCACCCCTAGAAACAGCCCTGCGGGCACGCTTCCTCCTGGCACCTGCTCAAACGCTCCCGAAAACAAGTCCTCCCGTGAGCTCAGGACTGCCAGGGGAAGGGAGTCACGCTCGTGGGAGCGCTGTCAGAGCATCCTGAGGCCCGGCTGCCTGTGCTGGACCCTGGGGGGCGGCGCTGCATGTCTGCCTGCCTGTGGTCTCTGCAAGCGGGCCACCGAAGGGCCTGTGGGTGGGGGCCACTCGCCTGCACGTGCTTAAGGCGAGCCTTCAAACGCCACTCCTTGCAGGCACAGGGCCGCGTGGGGCATGGAACATCTACACTCTCACTCGGGGGCGACTGCATGCCTGCTGAGGTCCGAGTTCACAGACGGCAGAGCTGAGAAGGAAGGACAGGGCCCCCCAGTCCCACAGAAGCCACTCACACTGCTGACCACGGCCGTCTCCTCGTCGGCGCAGGCGTGGAGCAGGGCGCGCAGCACGGGCTCCAGGTGCTGGGTGGTGTGGTCCTCTGCGTGCAGCAGCAGCACCTCCAGCAGCTGCGCTGACTTCACCCTGGTGCCTGCCACCCAGTCAGTAATGTCATGACAGATGGCGGGGAGGATCTTGGAGAGGTTTCTGAACACGAGTTCTCGGCAGCCCAGCCCCGGGCGGCTCCCTGCAGGTCGTGAAGGAGGAAGGGAGATGGTGACATTCACAAACACAAACCTCAATGACTCGTGTGGGAAGGTCCCTTATTACACGCTCCTCATTTAAGGCAGAGCTACAGGTTTTATTCCGAGGTCTTAAAGAACTCAGCCCGACTCTGAAGACAGAAAGAAACGAGGCCACACAGCGTCATTACTTACTTGAGAGCTTTTAGTAGTGCTGAGGCGTAACACACGTTAAACTACATGCTCGAAGGCACGACCTGGTAAGAGCTCATAAATGGATACGCGGCTCTCAAGGCAACACACACACCGCCCAGAAGCTCCCCATGCTCCCGACAACCCCCCACCGCCCACCCCTCCCTCAGGGAGCTCGGTCGGCTTCCTCCACCGCGGAGGAACTGCCTCTTTTAGACTTTCTGTGAGCGCAGCTGCACAGCACACGGCCCTCTCTACCGGCCTCCCTCCACCCGGAAAGGCCCACTGAGGCCCCTCGCGTGGTGGGCACAGGAGACCTTCTCGCTGCTGAGCGTGCTCCACTACACAAACAGACCGGTTTGTCCGCCCGTCTGTCCACCTGCTGATGGCTGCCTGAGCTGCTGTGGCACTGGCTGTCGTGAACAGGAGTTCTCTCGGGCGGGCCCCGGCAGGAAGGCACTTGACTGTTTAAGAAGGACGGAGGCCAAGCGCCGTGCTGTTTTCCCTTGGCCCCAGCTCCACCACCGCGCTCCCCGGCCACGCCCAGGACCCGAGGCCCCTCGGTGTCTGTGGCCCTGCAGGGCAGGCTAAGGTTGGGAGACAAGACTCAGTGTCTCCTCGCTGCTCTGCTGTGTGTTCTCCTCAGGGCCCACGCCGGACCCGGGGCACTTTCTCAGGCACTGACTTGACATCTGTGTGTCTTCAGGCAAGTGTCTTTTCAGCCTCTTTCACCCACTGAACCTGGACCGTCCCCTGACGCCGAGGTTGCGCACTCTCCCTGTGCTCTGGGAACAGGCCCTGCACGCAGTCTGCAGACACCTCCTGTCTGTGCCTTCGGTGCCTTTTCTCAGCGTCTTCCAAAGAGCAGACGTCTTTGTTTTGATGAGAACCGACCCACCAGTGGTTCTTTTGTGGAGTGTGTGGTCTTACCCTCAAGCCACAGCCGCTGGGGCTCAGCCTCGTGCCTCAGCAGGATGGGATCCAGGCCCAGGGACGGCGGCTCAGCTGCAGACGCCCTTTCTCCCCTGAGCTGTCTCTGCAGCTCATCCAAGTCCAGAGGCTGCCCGTGTGTCTGTCTTTGGCCTTTCTGTCTGATGCCCACGCCTCCACGCCCGCTCCCTCCGGCTTTCTGTCTCTCTGTCTTTGTGTCTCGAAGCCAGAGGTGCTGTTTTTCAACTGGGGCTTTCGTCTTCAAGGTTCCGGCACTAGATGCCTTGCGCTTCCTCGTGAATTTCAGGATAAGTTTCTCAATTTCTATAGAAAAGCCTTGGAGGATTTTGATTACAAGATTTTCATCTTAAAGATTCAAAACAACTCTAGAAATAGAAGTGAGACTGTGACAAGTCAGAGTTTAAAGGGTGTTTTAGTAAAAAGAACAGCTTGAACCATGAAGCCCCACTGACTTTTTGCTCCTGTCACGTTTCTGTCTCCACGGTGAGAGACGCTCAGCCCCAGAGATTCAGGTTCTGTCAGCTGTGTCCGCAAAAGACAAAAAGCCAAGACGACGCCCTTTTCTTCCTGGTGACGCCGGTCCCCTGTGGCGAGCCTGGGGGACGAGCAGCCATATCAGGCCGGTCTGGGAGGGGCCCGCGGGCACAAGGCCTCAGCCTGACAATCTCTGATCTCCATTCCTGTACACGATATGGCAGACGTGGTCTTTCAGAAGACGGCGTGTCCTCAAACTTTGGTAAGTCAGAAAAAGTCCCTGCTAGCAACTAATTTTTGTACCTTTTCCAAAACATGTGTGATTTCCCCTTAAAGCAGCTGTGCGCTGTGGGAGGCGATGCTACCTGAGTCGACAGGCAGACCAGAAAAATGAAAGACGCGGGCCTCCCAGGTGTGGGGAGGAGCCGCTCTGTGGGCCTCACACCGAACCGCACCAGGGTGCCAACACCTGCACCCGTGTAGCTCATCACGCCCGGAGCCCTCCAGAGGAGCCTGGCTTCACTGGCCAGGCCTGCGGGGCCGGCAGGCCCCAGGCTCGGTGCCTCCCACGGCACTGACCTGGAGTGTGCTTACCAGGCTCTGTCCCTGCCAGCATCACCCCACTACGGCTCCATCGTAGGAAAACACCTGCAGACTGACCGCGGTGGCAAAGGTGTCGGATCGAGTTCATGGGGGCTTCAGGCCCCAACAGAGTGTTTCCTCAACACGAGAAACCAGATGTATGCAAGGCCCTGGAGCAGGAAGGAGGGGCTGGGGCTTGGCAGGCAAGGGGCTTCCTTGGAAATGCAGCTCGGATCTGACGCAGGAGCTAAGGGGAAACTTGGGTGCCCGTGCATGCACGCGAGCGCGCACACACACACACACACACACGGGTGCTCAGAGTCTGGCAGGAACCACAGCGAGGGGCAGGATGGGGCCCACCAGGGGAAGCCTCTGATCTGAGGAGGCATCGCCAGGACGCTAGGGCTGCATCCCACTTGGGGCCTGTGTCTCTTCTGCAGGTGAAGCTCACAGATGAGCTCTGTGAATTGACCATGCACCCTCCATTTCCAGAACTCCCCCAGCAGCCTTGTGTTCCTCAGGCCGGGCTGTTCATGTACCCAGGGAGGCCGGCCCAGGACTGCGAGGGTGCTTCTTCCAACGGCTGGGCTCCACCTCCACGACATGCCCGCCTCATCAGCCCAGCCGGCCGCACTCACCTGGTGAGGGGTGGTGGGCCGGGGGAGGGCTGGCAAAGTCCAGTTTGTCCTTGAGGTCTTCCTCGTTCTCTGTCTGCCACTGCAGGCCCACCTGCTCCCAGAGGCGGGTCGCCTCACACCTGCCACACATAACATGGTCCCAGGTCAGGGGGGCGCCCACGGGGATGGGGGCCCTGGGGGGGGCTAGCCACGGGGCCCCTGCCCAAGAGAACTCGCCAGCGCGTCTGCTGGCCTCATCCCTGCCTGACGAATTCCTATATGCGAGCCAGGTGAAGGACTGAAGGTGCAGAACTGCCCGGTCAAAGCCCTGGGGCCGCTCAGTAGGCAGGAGGTGGCGGCCGCTGCAGGGGGCTCTGGCCCAGAGGAGAAGCCACAGCCGCGGAAATGACAATGGAGAGGCCACGCCTAAGATGAGCATGGGCAGGTGGGCCTGGGGCAGGGTGCGTGAGCCCAGCATGGCACCGGAGCCTGGCCATGGCCGCCAGGTCGTCACTTACGCGATCTCGGGGATCTCGTCGTGGAAGCCGCTCAGCAGGAGTGGGATGAGCTTGTGCCAGAAGGAGTAGCGGTCCCGCAGGCTGAGCAGCCAGTCCCCGACCACGCGTGTCACTGCCCGGCGCACCTGCAGTGGGAGACTGTCAGCAGCCTCCCGGGGGTGGGCACGGCCAGCCAGAGCCAGCCCCTGGCCGCAGCTCTGCTGTCCACATCTTGGGTCTGAGGACAAATCTCCAGGATGCCTGGTCTTGCTGGTTTGAGCCCACGTCCTCCAGGCTCAGGCCAGACCCTCCACTGGCCACAGTGGGCTCCGTGGCCCTGCCTTGGCCCTGTGGCGTGTGCACAGCCTTCTGCATGGAAACCTCCTGGGCAGGCTGGGCACCAGCTGCCTGTGTCTGAGAAGGTGGCGTGCAGGCCTGTACACACCACGCCCCCTGCAGCAAGAACGCGAGCTTTCCAACACATTTCATTACACCAACAATGAAACATCAGAAAGAGGATGCAAAAAAAAAATCCTTTTTTAAAAATTGCAACCAAAAAAATTAAAATACTTGGACATAAACCTGACCAAGGAGGTGCAAGACTTACACGCTGAGAACTAGAAACATTAATGAAGGAAATCGAGGACGACTCAAAGCAGTGGGGAGACACCCCAGCTTGCTCCTGGCCTGCAGGGTGCTGTCGGAGCACCACCCAGAGTGAGCTGCAGCGTTCATCCGAGGCCCATCAAGCCGCCCATGACACTCTTCATAAAGCAAGAACAAACAATCCTAAAATTTACATGGAGCCATA
The DNA here is from genome assembly GCA_007570785.1 of Antilocapra americana. NCBI lineage: Eukaryota > Metazoa > Chordata > Mammalia > Artiodactyla > Antilocapridae > Antilocapra > Antilocapra americana. The sequence goes on from ML662479.1 coordinate 4,906,726, forward strand.
AAGGATCCAGAACTGCCGAAACAAACCTGAGGAAAAAGAACAAAGCTGAAGGCATAGCTCTCCCAGACTTCAGGCGATAGTACAAAGCTGCAGCCATCAAAAGGGCACGGTGCCGGCACAGAAACAGACACACGGATCCGAGGAACAGACTAGAAAGCCAGGAATTACCCACCCAGCTACAATCAATCTTCAACAAAGGAAGCAAGAATATACAGCGGGGGAAAGGGCAAGTGGTGTTGGGAGAGCCGGACAGTGGCCCGGGAGCCAGCGGACCTGGAGCATACCCTCACACCACACAGACAGACTGCAGATGTCCCGGGACCCGAGCCTCAGACACGACCCCGTAAAACCCCCAGAGGAGAGCACAGGCGAAATGTTCTCTGACGTAACCTGTACCAGTGTCTTCTTAGGTCAGTCTTCCAACGCAATAGAGAAAAAATAAACCTGAACCACCGGGACCGAATCAAACTCACAAGCTTTTGTCCAGCAAAGAAAACCATAAACAAAACGAAAAGACAACCTGCAGACTGGGAGAAAATATTCACAAATGACGTGACTGACGAGGGATTAATTCCCCAAATACACAAAGAACTCATATAACTCAACAACAATAAACCAAAAAACCCGATCAAACGATGGGCAGAAGACCCTGAGAGACATTTCTCCAAAGAAGACACACAGAAGGTGCCAGCAGGCACATAAAAAGACGTTCAACATCAATACTATTAAAGAAATAAAAATCAAAACCACACTGAGATATCACCTCATACCTGTCAGAATGGCGATCACTAAAAAGTCTCCAAATGGACTTCCCTGGTCTTCCAATGGTTAGGAATCCACCTGCCAAGGCAGGGGACACAGGTCTGACCCCTGGCCTGGGGGCATTCCACAGGCCACTGGAGAACTAAGCCCACATGTGCCAGAGCCTCTGCTCCACAGCAAGAGAAGGCACTGCAGGGAAGCTCACTCTCCGCACCGAAGAACAGCCTCCGCTCGCCACGACTAGAGAAGACAACGGAGACCCAGTGCAGCAAAACATTTCAAAATAAAGCAAAAAATAATAAAATTTTTTTTTGAAAAGTCTACAAATAACAAATGCTGGAGAGGGTGTGGAGAGACGGGAACCCCCCTACACTGCTGGCTGGATACAAACTACACAGCCACTTAGGAGAACAGTGTGGCAGTTCCTTGAAAGACTAAAACCAGAGCTAACATATGATCCAGTGATCCAGCTCCTGGGCATACGTTTGACAAAAACATAATTCAAAAAGATACATGCACCCCAATGTCCACTGCAGCACTGCTTACAACAGCCAAGACATGGAAACTAAACGTCCATGGGCAGATGAACGGATAAAGGAAATGTGGTGCACATATATACAGCGGAGTATCGCTCACCCATAAACCACCAAAACAACGCCGTTTGTTGCGACATGGATGGACTTAAGCGCTATCATACCAGGTGAAGTAAGTAAGAGAAACGCAGACACCGTGTGATGCCACTTGTATCTGGAATCTAAAGTCTGGCACAGCCGAACCTACCTACGAAGCAGACAGACTCACAAGCACAGAGAACACACCTGGGGCTGCCAAGGGGGAGGGCAGTGGGGAGGGACGGGCTGGGAGTCTGGAGTCAGCAGACACAGACGAGCATAAACACAAGGGAAAACCAGGTCCTGCTGTGCAACACAGGGACTATATTCAATATCCCGTTATAAACCATAACGGGAAGGAATCTAAAAGACAGCCTGCGTGTATGTGTAACTGAATCACTTTGCCGTATAGCCGAAATTAACACAACACTGTAAATCAAGTATACACTTCAATTATAAAAAAGAAGAAGAAAACAAACAGTATGACCCAGCGTGTCTGTGGCTGGAGGCCAGCTGGGGTGCTGGAGGGCAGTCTTTGGGGCTGACAGTCCCAGGCCTGGAGGAGGCCAGCTCCAGCTGGGCCCTGCACACTCAGACAAGCTCAGCCTCAGACATGGAGGATGTCCACGGGAAGGAACACTATGGCATGCAAGTACTGGTGGACAGGACAAGAGAAGGCCGGCATTCCCTCTGCCACGGGCACAGGGGCCACGGGTCACCGGCCCTGCAGGCCCCCACGAGCCCCAGGGGACGGGAGCCCCTCACCCACCCCCCCTTTGGGAGACAGCCTGCCCTGCGGCCCTCACCCTGCTCCTCACAGCCTTAGGTCCATGATCCCAAGCTCGCTTCTGCCGAGAGGAGCTGCTTCTCTCACCTCCACCTGTCGGCCTGTCTTGTCTGTCTGTCTTGGCAGGCCCCAAAGCCAAGGGAAGGAACTGCCCAAACACACCAGCCCTGGCTCCAAGCCTCCTGGTGTGCCAACCTCTGTGGCTTTTCAATTAAATCACCTTGATGGATGGCATGTGGAAACACTCAGTTTGGAGTTTCTTCCTAAAAGCAAACAGTCCTCTTGCCCGTTCTTTAGAATTAAGAATAACAAGTAGACAATTCAGTTCCCCCTCAGCTTCTCAAAAGTGTGAAAGAGCAACACCCTGTGACTGGGAATGACGGAGGGATATCTTGGTGTCACACATAGTATCTTTAAAAGGACAAAGGCGAGAGGCAAACAGCACACCAGCACGCTTCTGTGGAGAAAAGGGGCCGCCCGGGGGGGACTCCCGTACCTGGGGAACGTCGTCAAAGAGCCGCTGAGCCAAGTGAGGGAGGGCATCGTCCACAGACCTCCCGTTGCCGAACTGGATCACCGTGCCCGTGGCCTCGACGACGGCCACCCGCACCTTCCAGTGCTGGTGGGAGATGGACCGCATCAGGGGGCCGATCAGGGACTCCGACTGCATGTGGAAGTGGTCTGTGGGGCGGGGAGGCCACCAGTCACCGGGGGTCCCATGGGCCTCCGCTCTGGCCTGGCTCCGCTGGGAGCTCTGTGCCCTCAGCACTGGGAGAGGCAGAGCGACAGGACGAGGGACTCAAGCAGCACCGCTCAGAGGCCTGGGGCTGAACCCCATGTCAGCTGAACACAGCAGCTGGGCGGGGAGAGCCTGAAGCTGCCAACGGCTGCGACAGGTGCCCGAAAGGGACGCTAAGTGGGGACAGACCGCGCGTCCCCAGGTCCTGCCGAGCCAGACGCGCAGCACAGCGCAGGAAACCGCGCCAGCGCCGCTTCAGGCAAAGCCACCCCGCTTCTACGGGCCTTGCAGTTCTGCCGCTGCTTAAGACCTGCGTGAGGTCGCTATTTCAGTGGTACTTCAGCGCGATTTCTCCGCGCTCAGGTCCTCAGATCGAGGCAGGCTCTGGCTCACTGCTGCCCAGGGTGCGGGGGCCCAGAGAGGCGCGGCGCGGGGGCCGCGGAGGGCGCGGGCGGGCACCTGGCGTGGCGCGCGCCAGGCCGGCGGCGCACTCGCAGCTCTCGCGGCGCACGGCGGCGAAGGGGTCGAGCAGCGTGCAGCGCAGCGCGCGCACCGCGTCGTCCAGG